>JABXWE010020777.1:0-26416 GCA_014611495.1 Limonius californicus | reverse complement strand
AGCGACCAAAATGTGAACCACATGGGCTGAAAATGGACCGAAAGGATGCCGTTATAATTCTAGCAGTTCTGGATGGTTCGACGCAGAAATATTCACAGATTGGCTTGAAAAACAAATGCTACCACGATTAAGAAAATTGGAAGGGAAAAAAGTATTGCTATGTGACAATCTCTCTTCCCATTTAACTATGCATGCGGTGCAAATGTGCCGCCAACATGAAATATCCCTAATCTGTTTGCCGCCCAACAGCACACATCTGACACAGCCTCTTGATGTGGCATTCTTCCGGCCACTAAAAATAGCGTGGCGAAAAGTTTAAGTGACTGGCAAGATACAGAAGATTGTATTCGCAATACAAACATACAGAAGCAGAACTTCCCACCGCTACTGTCGAAGATGATGGATATTATTGCACCCCATGTAAAAGACAATTTAAAAGCCGGCTTTCGGAAATGTGGCACAGTTTCTTTAAATGTGGAAGAACTTTTAAACCGCTTACCAAGATCTTCCTGCAAAGAAGACGACATTCAATCTTCCTGCAGAGCCACGAAGCTAAAAGATCAGATTCCACAAAAATCCAGAACCGGAGAAAAGAAATTAACATTCCAGCAGGAAAAAGCGTTTGCCCTGAAAATACATTGAGCGATGACGAGATGGTTAACGAGGTCGTAGCAAATGAAGGGATGCTGGAGGATGAACCTACCACTTCCTCTAGGCATGAAAAGGAACCTTATTTGAATGACAACTCAGATGATGATATTGATTTGCATGAGCTAGTTGAGGAGCAACAAAAAGAAATAGAGTTTATGGATTATGTGGAAGGCAAGCCAACAAAGAACACAGTTTTTCAGTTTGCTAACGTTGTCCGAGAAATAGGACGTTTCGTAGTTTTTTCCTACGAAGGAGAGTTGTATCCTGGCGAAATTATGGAGTTTAACGACAACGAAGTCACCATTAATGCCATGGCCAAGGCTTTAAAAATGTGGAAATGGCCCACAACGCGTGACGAAATGACCTACTCCTGGTCTGACGTTCTGGGTGCCATAAAGCCACCTAAACAAGTTTCCAAAAGAGGATTTTTTGCAGTTCCTGAGCTGAACAACTTCTTTTTTTAATAAACTATTTTTTGTTTGAGTATATTTATAATTTTAAGAATATGTTGCTAATTTTTAGCTATTTTAAGATGTAGATCTTGTTTTTCGACATTAAAAATGCAAAATACCATCTTTTTAATTCTTATATATAGGTAGATATAACAGATGGAGAAATCTTTATTAGAGAGCAGTACTACTTTGCTCCAGACGTTCAAAGTCATGCATTACATGGAGATTTAAACCCCGGCGCAAAGTAACCCCGGCCTATGCTAGACTTTGCTCCGATTTTCAGCAAAAAAATAATATAATGAGTTATTGTTTATTTCATAATTTGCGGCTAAAATATTAGTTCCACGGATTTTATGAAATAAATCTTTTCTAATAAATTTTTATTAATTTATTTACAAGAAATATTCAAAATTATCTCCATTGTGTGTTCGATACACAAAGCCGCACGTCGCAGAAGAGATCGTTGCGTTCTTAATATGGTTACTGGGTTATTCCTAATAATATACATTATTTTGGGATGCAGTGTGTATATATCGGTCTATGACATTTGGGCGCGGCCGTAAGGGCGCCGCCGTTAGGGCGCTAGACACAAGGGCGCGAAGACACTAGGGCGCGGACCGTTAGGGCGCAGAGACACTAGGGCGCGAGGACATTAAGGCGCGAGCCATTAGGGCGCGGGACACTAGGGCGCGAGACTCGGTGTTATAACTTTGTTACTCACCTGTATTTATAATATTTATACTAACCATAACCATTTGATACGTAACCATTTACGTGTCAATAAATTCTTTGAATTGGACTAATTATACAATGTACAACCATACAGGACAATACCTGATAAAGTTATAATACTGTTATTTACATTTATCAAAATATATTTAAAACAAATTACCATGTCGTATCAAAAATCCAAATTTTTATCTTTTTACGAAACAAATTTTCTGATAGGTATCTAGTTTTTAAGATACGAGGAAGTCTGTTAAATAATAAGGTCGGTTCTTTCGGGTGATTTTACTAATCCTTCTATTTGAATTTTGTAACCTCATACACTTTTGAAGATACTGGATGATGTATGTTTAGTTGCATATTCAAAAAAATCCAAGGGCCGGTTGAAAAATTTTTCGTGATTCCTTACAAGCCTTAATGACTAACTTTTAGTCTGACAAATTTAACACAGTTGTCGCGCCCTAGTGTCCCACGCCCTACCGGTCCGCGCCCTAACGGTCCGCGCCCTAATGTCCACGCGCCCTAATGGTCTGCGCCCTAATGTCCACGCGCCCTAACGGCCGCGCCCCAATGTGCGGCTCCAGTGTATATACAGTATATACAGGGTGTTTCGAAATTCGCGCACACGGACTGTGGGATGGTGTCATGCGACAAAAACTAAACAAAAAGTCCCTCTACCACTTTTCCATCAGACCACTATTTTTCGAGCTGCCGCGGTTTTAATAATCTGAAAATCGCAGAAAAAAGTGTTGAATCTCAACTTATGAATATTTAATCAATTGGTTAAACTTAATAATAACAAATTTTTGTAAACAAAAGAAGGTTCAAACTATAATTATGACGAGTACGTAATTACAACATTTGTTCAAAATGTTGGCAGCGCAAGAAATAACACCGGAGATGGTACACAACCCTGTTCGAGCAGTACGACGTGCTGAAGCTTGTCGAGTAGCAGACGGCGGTCATTTTGAACAAATGTTGTAATTACGTACTCGTCATAATTATAGTTTGAACCTTCTGTTTTCAAAAATTTGTTATTATTAAGTTTAACCAATTCATAAGTTGAGATTCAACACTTTTCTGCGTTTTTCAGATTTTTAAAACCGCGGTAGCTCGAAAAATAGTGGTCTGATGGAAAAATGGTAGAGGAACTTTTTGTTTAGTTTTTGTCGCAGAACACCATCCCACAGTCCGTGTACGCGAATTTCGAAACACCCTGTATATATAATATACAGAGAGAGTCAAAAGTATGGAGGCACCGATTTGCTGTCGTTAATATTCATGTTATAAGAAAATGTTCAATACAAAAGTTTTTTATGAAATGTTTATCTACATATTGATATACACGAAAAATTTTGTTATTCTATTGTTTTTGAGTTATAACTTTACGCGATATTTTTTTTAATGGCAACCTATTAATGTTATACTACTATTCGATAGAGAATTTTTTTCTCTTTATAATGGTAATAAATTTTTTGGGTTTGCTTAACATTTCTTCGAGAAGATGTCGGTTAAAGTTAAAGTATTTACAATTAATTAACTTCTCGATTCGTAAACGATACAACCATGATAAACAAAAGCGAAGCAATAAACAAAGGCGAGCGAGTTTAATATTTTTATTTTATTAAAAATTATTTGCAGTAATGTTGTAGGTCAAAATCTTATTGTTAGAAAGAAATTAATAACTAAATTAAACAACGACAAAAAAATACATTGATGTTACAAACTACAAAAACATTAACAAAAACAAGTAAAGCATAAATAAATACGAACAAACACTTAATTCTAGTGAATTAAATGTTCAAATTATTGTCCTCCATTTACAATTTGACAATGACCCAATCGATTTACAAAACCCCGAAGAGGTTCTGGTAATTCGGATTCTTAAATCTTCTATGTTATTGGGCCTACCTTTGTAAACTTTGTTTTTTACTATCCCCAAAGAAAAAAATTTAAAGGGCTTAAATCCGGCGAACGAGCTGGCCACTCAATGTTTCCTCGTCACCCAATCCATCTGTTTGGAAACACATTATTCAGGTGTTGACGAACATTTGCACCATAATGTGGTGGGGCGCCATCTTGCTGGAACCAGATAGTGTCCATTGTTTTCATGGGGATAAAGAATAGCACAAGCAGGTATAATTTGATTTTGTAATAACTGCAAATACAGAGCCGAAGTTAAATTGCCATCGATGAAAAAGGGACCAATAATATAACCCCCTAGAATGCCCGCCCAAACATTAACCTTTTGAGGATACTGCGTATGGTGTTCCAAAACCTAATTAGGATTTTCCGATGACCAGTATCTGCAGTTATGTCTGTTTATTTCACCATTAAGGCAAAACGTAGCTTCGTCAGAGAAAACAATATTGTTGACAAAATTTTCATTATTATTGCAAATATTTGACATTTCGTCACAAAATTGGAGTCTCGTATCTAAATCATCCTCCATCAACTCATGTACAAAGTGTACCTTATAGGGTTTATACTTTTCACTTTTAAAAATTGAAACGACCGAAAACTGTGAAATATTGAGATTGACCGCTAATTGCCTGGTTGGTAAATGGGGATCTTCAGATACAGCCAACAAAAAATCCAGTTTTTTATCATCACTTATCGATGTTCTAGGTCTTAGTGATATCGCCTTTGTTTATCGCTGCGCTTTTGTTTATCATGGCTGTAGTGTTTACGAATCGGGAAGATAATTAATTGTAAATACTTTAATTTTAACCGGCATTTTTTTGAAGAAATGTTATGCAAACCCAATAATTTTTGTACCATTATAAAGAGAAAAAAATTCTCTATCGAATAGTCGTATAACATTAATAGGTTGCCATTTAAAAAAATATCGCTTAAAGTCATAACTCAAAAACAATTATATAAACAAATTTTTCGTGTATATCAATATGTAGATAAAAATTTCATAAAAAAACTTTTGTATTGAACATTTTCTTATAAAATGAATATTAGCGACAGCAAATCGGTGTCTCCATACTTTTAACTCTCTCTGTATAGAAGAATTATATTCAAACTTACTAACACTTTTAATAACAAAAGAATTGAATTCTTAAACAAATGTTTATGAGTTTTCTTATTGTCTGGTTGTCCTGAATGTAGGTATTCTACAATTTTAATCCATATAGTACAAAATTTTCATGGCAACTCGATTTTCCATAATTGTATTATTTCAACAACGGTTAATTTTATCTACTTTTACACCCTGAATAAGATTATTTTGTCAAAAATAAGACAAAATACAATGGAGAAGATATTGTAGAAAACAGTACCGAATCCTCCCACTTGAGACTTATTAAAATGAAACTAGGCTACAACTTTCTACCTTGATGAGTAAGGTATGCACATAAAATTGCAAAACACTGGTCCAAGTACCATAATTATATGCAGAAAAGTGACCGGGAAAGTCTCATTTTAGAATGCTGTAATTCTGTAACGAAACATTTTCGGACTCAGGTTTATATGAACTTTTTTTCATATTTTGGTGTGGAGAACGTGTTCCCAAAGTTTGACCAACTAGTTTAGGATCACCCTGTATGTTGAGCAATATTTTATTTAGGACAAAATTAATTTGATTTGAATTAAAATAAAAACAAGTTTCATTTATTTATTTATTAATTTTTAAAATATACATTGCAGGGTATGCAATGTATATTTCAAAACACATTACAACTACAAAACAAAAATACAGTCACGGTTCAAGCATCCCCCTTTAGTTTACTATTTTACATATGTATACATACAGAAAACAAACCCGGATAGAGAACATACTGTCTTAAATATTACACAAACTGGCATATTTCAATATAACACAAATTAAAGGCTCTTCCCAAAATATAATCTGTTTCTAACTAAAGTTGGACAAGCGGAATGTAACCTAATACTTGAAAATGCGGTACAAATTTTTTTAATGACCTGATTCTATGTTTGTTCAAATTCCCATACATTCAATATAAGAAATATTTAATAAAACACTAGTATTTTGGTATCCAATCTACTAACATGCTAGAAATCTATTGCACCTGCATCAAAAATGCGGAATCTTGTGGAAATGTGATATGTCATATAAAGTTGTAAAAAATAAAATTCTTAAACGTTAATTGTATATAACAGCACACAAAAAAAAACAAGAGCTAACTAAACACAGGTGGTGCAAAAATAATTTTACATACTTATTACAACTACATTGAAGTAGAGATAGTTCCTGTTAAGCTTCTGAAAAGTTAATTCTAGGCAGATGGCAGCCAAAATATGGAGGATTTAGTATCTGGCAGGTAGCATAACAGGGACTTCACCTGTAGATTGCAACATTGATTTTAATAAGGCAAAACTGTATTTACTTGTGATAGTCAACTGTGTAAGCTTGTGCTTGTTAAAATTAGAGAATTAAAACTGTAATCTATATGGTGATTCAAGGTAATGATTACATTTTCTTTTGCTACAGTAAAAATTACGCATTTAATAAAAATCAATTCATTAGTCTTATGCATCGACAAACATGTGTCTTAGTGTTGCTTCTAAAATAATAAACCTTGACATATTCCTGTTTGGAGGTTATGGTGTCATATCTGCAATAAGTATCATAACCTTGCTTCTGGTTAACAAATTGGAATCCCAAAGTGGTTATTTTTTTTATAATACATATAAAAATTATTGGCAAAAAATTATAATTAAATAACATTTAAAGATAACAGCTACACCTAGCTAAAAAAACTGGCATCCAGAAAAGAGGAGTGGGAGAGGAAGATGGTGCAACAAACCAATTCTTAGAATCATTAACCAAGACACAGATACAAAACAGAAAATTGAGATTCAATTAGATAGGATTTTACACCTAAAAGGTGCCTTCAAACACTACAAATTATGCTTGGTTTTTCAATAGGGTTCCATGGTTTGCAAGGAAAAATCTCAGTGACATTAACTCTGGGGATCTTGCTAGCCAATATGCAGTCGTTCAACTCTACTATGGAAAAAACCTATTTTCTATAACATTTTTACATGCTATAATAAACTGATCTAAATCCAATCAGAACAAACGCCCCCCCTTGTTTGTTGTTTGTTTTTGATTTGTGGGTCAACATTAAAAAAAACTATTTCACAGCTTAATAGAAGAAAACTGTTTTTCGTCTGTAATGCTGGTGTTGGTGAAGATAAATCTCTCAGATTTTGTGTTGACTGAAACTAAAAAATGAGTTTGTTCTCATAGCGGCAAACAACAAAGTTGAGGTCAGTATCTTAAAAACTTAACGTATGTTTAAAAAATTAATTATAAATTGTTTGGCATTATCACTATATACAAAAATGAAACTGAAAATAAAGCAACATTTCTGGAATTTAAATGTGGATCCTTAGTTTCACACTTGTCATGTGCTTTTCTAATGGCAGAACCCATGGCAGTGTTGCAACTATCTCTAACCAAACTTTTAGTAGCGAATGTTTAAATCCCTACTCAAATGTGATTACTAGTCAGCTGGTAGCATGTAATCTCTGACCAATAGCGTTGGTGCTTCTTGGTCTATGATAAGAGTCGCGTTTAACTTTCTTGACAGTGACAGTCAAATCCGACATTGCAACTTTTTATTAAAACTAGGTACATATAATTATAATAAGAGGTTTGTAAATTAAGTAATGAGACTGGTAGCGTAGCGTTCGTTCTGGCAACACTGGGGACGCGGGAGGTGAACATGTGATACGCCTTCAGTACGAGTTTGAACTTGCTAGAGTCATTTGGTTGTCCATAGCGATTTTTTTCGTGAAACAGTTTTTCCTAGTGCGTTCTGAAAATGAGTGCCATCAATTTCGAGCAACGGTGTGCTATCAGATTTTGCTTCAGACTTGGGCACAGTACAACGGAAACTTTTGCAAAACTTCGGCAGGCCTACCGAGACAGTGTTTTGTCAAGGGCCCAGGTATTTCGGTGGTTTAAGGCATTTTCAGAAGGAAGAGAGTCGATTGAAGATGAACTTTGCAGCACAAGGCCTTTATTTTCAAGAACCGATGAAAATGTCAACAGAGTCTGGGATCTTGTGCGTTCAGATCAGAATGATTGGGGAAGAGTTGAATTTGACTCACACCACCGTTCATCAGATTTTGACCAATGAACTGGGGATGAGAAAAACCTGAGCAAAAATGGTTTCGAAAAACCTTTTGCAGGATCAAAAGGACATCAGGAGGGAAAGGTGCCTTGATTTTATGGAATCAAATTGAAAATGATCCCCATTGTCTGGAACGTGTCATTACTGGTGTGAGTCTTGGTTGTTTGTGTATGACCAGAAACCAAGCGCCAGAGCATGGAATGGCACACTTCAACCTCTCCAAGGCCAAAAAAAACAAGAATGAGCAAGTAGAAAATCAAATACATGCTGATTTACTTTCTTGGTAGCCAGGGAATCGTTCACAAAGAGTTTGTGCCTCAAGGCCAAATGGTTAATCAACACTGTTACAGAGAGGTTCTTGCAAGACTTCGAAAAAGGGTCATGCGTGTGAGACCAAACATCAAGAACAACTGGGTGTTGCAGCACAACAATGCGCCTTGTCACACAGCAATTTCAATAAACGACTTTTTGGGCAGTAAGAACATTCTCGTGGCTCCTCAGCCTCCTTATTCGCCCGACGTGAGTCCTTGTGTTCTTCCTTTTCCCGAGACTGAAAAATCACGTCAAGCGACGTCATTTTAGGACACTGGAAAACATTCAAACGGCTGTAACCGACCAGCTGAAGGCTATTTCAGTATCCGAGTTCCAGCACTGCTATGAGAAGTGGAAGAACCGTCTCCAGAGCTGTGTGGCTTCTCAAGGCAGTTACTTTGAAGAAGACAGTGTTGAGTAGTAATTTTATTCGAATAAAAAAATTAGTCTCATTACTTAACGTACACCTCGTAGATATTATAAAATGTTATAATAAAAGTATCCAGGTAAGATTAAATTAAAATTACCGGATGACCGACCATCTATTTCCTGAATATTGTTAAATATCTTAACGTTATAATGAGTGCTGTTGTCCACTAACGACGTAGGTAATCATGTTAAATTTGTTTTGCAATATAAATCATTTGTTTTCGAAAGTATGCTAATTTGGTTATTGTTCTGGGTGAATTCAGTCGTAATTTTGACCAGTCACAGTTATGTACATCATAGCTTCCTGGGGACCTTTCGAAAGCGACGATAATAATCAAATTATGGAAATTGCAAGCAGTGATACCGACGAAGACAAAGATGTTGTAAATAGTAGTAGTGAAAGTAAAAATATAAATTTAAGTGCAACACGCCAGCATCTTCCCATTGAAGCGCAGAAAATAATTTTAAACATTTATAAAAACTTAAATTCGAACTCGGGCAGCCAGTATGGCATTATGAAATGTTTCAAGTCACAAGTCCCTTACAGTACAGTAAGAAAAATTATAAACAATGGGCGTGTTACATACCCAAGAAAAGAACTACTCGAAAATATTCGGGAAACCGTAAGAGATACTATTTATAATTACTATATAAAGAAATTAGTTCCCACTGTAAGCGAAACATTTCAAGAAATTAGATCAAAACAAATGTACTTTCCTTACAAAAATCCAGAAACATTACGGTGTTTGATAACAGATATGAGATTTAAATATCAAGTTATAAATAAATGGCAATACGTAATAGAAAGGGATCACATTGTACGATTACGGGACAAACACCTTAAGATGATTGATTTATACCGTAGGCAAAATTGATCAATAATTTGGTTAGATGAAACATGGTATGATACTCATGACGTCATCAGAAAAGGTTGGACTGATAATTCAACGAAAACCGTCATAGATGTTCAACCTTCTAGAGGAAAGCGCATAATAATTATCCATGCTGGTAGCAAAAATAGTTTTGTTAGGGGAGAGTGGGGGAATATCGGCCATTGGGGTAATTCCGGCCGTCAAATTTCTCCCACCCTAATAGAAATTTTGGAGGGGCTTACGTCCCTGGTCACGCATTACAGCAAACCTAAGACTTCCTATTGTTTAGGCAGTGCCAGGGCAAGTTGTGTAACTTTTATAGAGAATTTTCCGAAAAAGCACGTGCTTCTATAAGAAAGGTGTGTGTTTAAGGCTGCATATTTCAATAACGGTAAGTTTTAAAAATTGTTTGCATGTATAAAAATGAGCTACATTGTGTTTTCTATCACTGAGTTTATTTAAAATCCACGTAAACTGATGCATTTTGAAATTATGTGTTGGGTTTTAGATTATTGTTTTAGGGGTAATACCAGCCACCATTGTGGGTGTAATACCGTCATGGCCGGCATTACCCCATAGTATTTTGTTCCCCACTGTTTCAAATTTTCGTTCGTTTTCAGATGCCGCGAATCTATAAAAGAAAAACTACGAGAGCTTCTTGGACTGTCGAGACGCTTCAGGCAGCTCTTGCAGCAATTGAAAATGGGCGTCCTCTTCGGGAAGTTTTAAGAAGTTTTACCATTCCAAGGGCGACTCTTCAAGACCGACGTAGAGACGGCCGAATATCTAAGCCGCAATTGGGACGACGCCCAGTATTTACTCAAGAACAGGAGCGTGAATTAACGGGGCAAATAATTACTCTTGCCAACCTCTTTCGGAATTACACCAGCACAGATTCAGCAAAGCGCCTACACTTTTGCCAAATATAATAATTTGAAAAATCCGTTTAAGGAGGAAAACGGCTCAGCGGGTCGTGACTGGTTAGAGGGATTTTTACGACGCAATCCACAAATTAGACTGAAGAAACCGGAATCAACCAGCGTAAATCGTGTAACAGCTTTTAACAAAGAAGAAATTGGATTTTTATTTACAAACCTTAACACTTTAATGGACAAATACAAATTTTCTCCAACAAGAATATTTAATGCCGATGAAACCGGCATTACAACGGTACAACGTCCAAACAAAATCTACGCTAAAAAAGGTCAAAAAAGAGTGGGTTCTTTAACTAGTTGGGAAAAGGGAAAAACCACTACGGTTGTGTGTTCATTTAGCGCGTCTGGAATTTACGTTCCTCCAATGTTCATTTATGCCAGGAAAAGAATGGCTGATCACTTGAAGTGTAACGGACCTCCAGGCGCGATTTATCGCTGCTCCGATAACGGATGGATAACCGAAGATTTATTCATTGAATGGTTAAAGCACTTTGAGCATTGTGTTAAAAATTCAAAGGAAGATCCAGTTCTCTTAGTTTTAGATAATCACTCGAGTCACTGCTCTTTAAATGCCTACAATTTTTGCAAAGAAAGAGGAATTATGATTCTGACCATTCCACCACATACATCGCACCGAGTGCAACCACTTGATGTTACTTTTTATGGTCCTTTGAAGGCGGCATATAATTCAGAATGTGATAAATATACGAGAAATCACCCAGGAGAGAAAATTACACCCAATATCATTGCTGATTTGTTCAACAAAGCTTTCGGGAAAATTGCAACTATCGAAAAAGCTACTAAGGGTTTTGAGGTAATGGGAATATTTCCTGTGAACCGTGATGTTTTCAGCGCAGAAGATTTTGCCCCTGCTGAAAACTTCAACCTACAAACTTAAATGAGCAGATTCCTAGAAATGAACAAATAGAAGAGAACAAACGAGATGAAAGGCAAGAAGATATAGGAGAACAAAGAATGGAGGTAGACACAAACGAAAAAGAAATAAGACAGAATTTATCATTTAGAGAAATAATAGCAGTTCCTGGATGTTCTGGAATTAATAATCAAAAAGGAAAAAAGCAACACTCCCAAATATTTACGTCTACTCCCATGAAAGATATTTTAGAAGAAAAAGAAACTGCAAAACAGAAAAAGCTGCAGAAGGTAGAACAGTCAAAAGTAAAAAGAGTAAAAAAACAAGTTTTCGATAACTTTAATGCCACCAGTGTTATGGTGAAAAAAAGCACCAATACAATAGAACAGAAAACTAAGCTAAGGAAGAACACTAAGGTCACCTATCATAACTGCGACGAGGAAGAAGAAAAGTCAGACGCCGAAGTTACCGAGGACATTTGCATTATTTGCGGAGAATTTGGGAAAAACCGGGAACTCTGGCTAAGATGTGTGCGCTGTTCTGAATGGGCTCACAGTAAATGACCAAAGTAGAAAAAAAGAAAGACTTTGTGTGCGATTTCTGCCAATTAACAATATTCTGGGTAATTGTGGCCCCCCGGCTGATATTATCCCATGCTGTGGGGTAATACCGGCCACTCATATATTTGTTTAAACATGTTGTATTTTTTTGAAACTGTTATTTTGGTTTCTAATGAACATGTATATTGTTTCCTAACGTCTTATCTTTAATTTAAACCTTGCAGTTCCTCTTTAAATCATAAAATCTCAGAGATATTCAAGATTTTTCTTAAGGGGCCGGTATTCCCCCACTCTACCCTAACAACTGTTGGAAATTATCAGCAAAAAACATTAACAGTTCCAACGCAGATTACCACCAACATATGAACGCCGAAATATTTGAAGATTTATTTTGCACACTTTTACTTCCCAACATTCTGGCAAATAGTGTGATTGTGATGGACAACGCATCTTACCATTCCAGGCAAATTAAAAAGATACCCAACGAAAGCACAAAAAGCACATATTATACAATTAATTGTTAAATGAAAATAATGTTTCCATTCCTGGCAATGTGAAAACTAAACCAGCTTTGTTAAAACTAATAGAACAGAATTTAAAAAAATAATATTTCGTTGATGAAATTTCCCTTGCAAACGGTTATAATGTTTTGAGATTATCTCCCTAGTTTTGTGAATTTAATCCGACCGAAATGATGTGGAGCACTTTGAAAACAAACATCACAAAAATAAATACTTTGCCTAAATTAAGCAACAATGTTTTGAGTCTTATGTTGCTTGTGAATTTGATAAACAATGGAAATATTGCGTAGAATACATCCATAAGGTTGAATGCTCCAAAATATGCAATCAAACCTTTAATAATTTATTTAGAAGTTGATTCATCTTCTGATACCACAGAATTTAGTGACATCGAGTGCGAGTACATTAAACAAATAAAATAAAATGTGTATTTGCGTTTAATAATATCAGAAAAGCGTATCAAATGTGTATATCATATAATTTAAAAATAAAGTAATATTTTAAGTATTTTTTCTGGTTGTATAACATATTTATTTATCCATTCACAAATTTTCCTGCTGACATTCTCGATCGCCTACCTGCAATGACCCTAACACTTGGAATTTATTTTTAAGTCAGCAGCTTAACATTCGTTACTAAAAGTTTGGTCCAACTATACCAGGTATTCAGAAGTTCTCAAAATGCGACTCTCGAGTGTCAAATTTGTAAAATACGACCTACGCATTTCCTATCATGTTTGAGAGCCACTGCTAAAAATCATCTTCAATTTGAAATGCTATCTGGCAGCCTGCCCTACACAAATTTCTCTTTGAATAGTATTACAAAACTTTAAAATTTTGTGTGACAAAAGATTAAATAAACTCCTGGACAAAATTAACGCATCACTTTTTACTTTTACTATTACTAGTAATTTTCACAGTTTTAATTTGTGAAATATAGTATCTAGGTACCTCAGGATCTCATCTGTTATTATTGAAAAAACAATTGCAATCATTTGACGTTTTTAAGGTAATAAGTTTGCAAATAAGTTTATGTGGCGTTGATTTCGTAAAAAAGCTGTTAAACAAAAATTGGTCAGTTTAATTTTGTTTATCATTAGTTTGATTTTCATTTGTTTAAAATAATAAAATACACTGTCCAGTATAACTAGAGTTGAACATATGAATCGTCAACGCAATTTAAGTGAACATGAAGCAGCGCAAGCAATAGCTCTGGTTAACGATGGTCGTAGCCAGCGTTATGTGGCTAATTTGTTAGGCGTTAAACAGTCAACAATAAGTCGGACTGTTAAACGTTTTAACGAACTTGGGACTTTCTCTAGAGCAAGAGGACAAGGTCGTAAAAGATCTACAGGTGAAAGAGATGATCGATTTCTTAGACAACTTGCCTTAAGGACGAGACGATCGACCGGTTCCGAGTTAAGCAGAGCTCTAGCAGAAGTTCGAAATGTAGAGATTTCTGGAAGAACAGTCAGGAGAAGGCTTAATGAAGCAGGATTAAAGAGTAGAAGACCAGCAATTGCACCACTGCTCACCAGGGAACATAGAGTTGCTAGATTGCGTTTTGCTAGAGCTCATGCAAACTGGACTATTGACGAGTGGAAACAAGTTTTGTTTTCGGATGAAACACGAGTCAGTCTGAAGTCACCAGATGGACGTGAGCGTGTTTGGAGAAGACCACAAGAGAGGTTTGCTGACTGCAATATCTCTCTAAGAGTTCCATTTGGTGGTGGGTCAGTAATGTTCTGGGGCGCAATTTGTTTTGACGCTTCCACGGAGTTGGTACCTATTCACAAGAGATCAATGAATGCAAATTATTATATCGAGAATATTGTAGAAGAACATGTTATGCCGTTTGCTCCATTTATCGGCGACAACTTCCTGTTTATGCAAGATAACGCTCGACCACACGTTGCTGTAGAAGTAATGGATTACCTTCGTGGAGTGAATATTCAGGTTACGAAGTGGCCACCTAAAAGCCCGGACTTGAATCCCATAGAGCATCTGTGGGATGCACTTAAACGGTCAGTTAGACGGCACATACCTGCTCCTACAGCTCTTAGGGAACTTGAAGAAGCGTGGTGGCTGAATGGGAGAATATTCCTCAAGCCACTATCCGCAACTTAATTAGTAGTATGCCTAGACGAATGGAAGCAGTTATAAGAGCAAGGGGAGGCAATACCCGATATTAATGTTATAATTTTACAGTTCAATTAAATTTTAGAAGACCTTTTTATAATTTTTAAATTTTCACTGTGCCTTCAAGATTAGATGTTACTGCAACATTTTTGTTAAATTAGCATTGAATCACGTTGAAACTGTTGTTAAAAGTTAGTTAAAGTGTTTTTTGTTACAATTCATGCATTATAATTTCAATAATAAAGGTTTTTTGTTGAATTTTGTCACTTACTATAAGTGATGCGTTAATTTTGTCCAGGAGTGTATTTAACAGATGTTTCAGATATGCTCAATATTTTCACTGAGCAAAATCTCACAAACGTGGAAATATGTAACTGGCTTGAAAATGATGAAGATTTATTACCACTGGAAAACATAGAGGCTACAGACGAACATCATGATAGTGACAATAAAGGTCCAGTGTTAAATAATACAAACCAGACTGTTAAGAATGAGGAGGCAGTTAAAAGTTTCAATGTGTGGTGCATAAAGTGGGCAGAAGAAACTAATATCCCACTACATGATGTTCTTGTACTCTTGATTAAAAGAAACGGCTTTTATAATGAACCAGAAAAGGATCAAGCAAACAACAATTACAAAGTACTTCACAAAATAATATAAAATTTAATAAGTATGCTTTTGTTTTAAATAATTTTTGTTTATGTACTATTTTCTAGTTGTTTTGTATTAAATGTTTCTCTTTTCAATAAAAAAACTGTCTCGCTTCAGTAATCCGAATTATTTACTTATCCGGATCACCGCCGTTTTAATTAGTCCGGATTATCAAGGTTGCACTGTAATAGCAGGAAAAAAATGCAACAATTTTCAGCACCTTCATCTGTAAAACTTTAAAAATCAGGCAACTACATATGGTATGCAATGTAAATACTACACTTCGCAAGGGACTAACAGAATATCCCCAAAAAATTTGTTCAATTAATACTAAGAAGAATTGTTATTTTTGGTTTTTTACCTTTGAACTTTCAGTATTTAAATTTAAAACCGGCTGTAGAATTGACATTGCTTTTTGTTCTAATAAATTATGGCAAAATAAGAGTTCTCCGCGGATGGCAGTTGGCAAATTGTAACATCTAATAAAGAAAAATCGTAGCACCGAAACGCACAAGCACATTCTATACGTGTCCCTACACTTGCACAATCCCATCGTAGTCACTTTCTAACTGCACATTCACATTAGCATTTGTGGTGGGGGTTAACTTTTCGTTTTTAATAGTTTCGTAGCCCGGATCGGTACCGTAACTGCAGCCTTCGGAACTTTCTTTGGTATACGGTTTCTCTTCTGGTTTAAGTTTTTCATACCCGGGGTCCACTTCGGCCCCCTCAGGAAGCGCCTTTTCGCTTCTGCTGGAGTCTTCGTCGTGCAGCTGCTCGTAAGGAGGATCTTCTAGCGAAACATCTAAATACTTGACGCTCTCGTAGTTTGGATCGTTTTGATGAACCGACTCGTAGTTTGGATCGGATTCGCTGCCGGTCGACTTAAGGATCGCGTAATTATGTTCGGAGACCGATTCACTGGGCATGCTCTCGTAGTTGGGCTCGTCAGTACTCAGATCCTTGCCATCGCTCTCGTAGCTGCTAGAATTCTTCGATTTAACTTCTTCAGAGGAGGAATACTGTTTGGACTGTTTGTTTACCACAGAGTAGCCGTTGTTTTCCCGGTTTTCGTGAACACTTAACTGATTTCCAATTGTGGTGTAGCCGGCATTATCGCTGGGGTTGCAAGTTCTGTGCCGCAACTCCTCGTAATTCGGATCAACTTCGGTGGATATTTCACTAGCGTGCTTTACAACTTCGTAGCCCGGATCCGTGCTCAAAATGCTATCGGGGCCGTTAATGGTATCGTATCCCGGTTCCGGTTCAGATTCGTTCCCTCTGGGCTTTAGTTTTTCATAGCCCAGATCGCTACTTTTCCTCGGAGACTTTCTAAGCGTTTCGTAATTGTGTTCCGAAAACAAACTTTCTTTGCTAATACTGACTTCCGGAATCTCTTCGTTGTTATCGTTTGGCTCCTCGATGGATCCTGAATTTGACTTTCTATGTAAGTTGGCGCTTTCCTTTAATACTGATATTCTGCTGAGGTCTTGTTCGTCTTTTTCGCTCTTCCTTCTGCCTTTCTGCACTTTCGCGTACATGTCGTCCAAATTCTTACAAGGCAGCGGTTTATCGATCATGAGGAGATCTGGGCTAGCTGATAACGGCGGTGGGGGTGGAAGTGGCGAGTTCGCTTGTCTTTTTTCAGGCTTTGGTGAACCTAGATTTCCCACTGAACTGGAAGATGATGCTGCCAAAAAAGGATAGTTATTGGGCGTCATTACACCAGGTGAACACGAGATGAAGTAACACAACATGCATCTAACGTTTTTGTTATTAAACCTGTTATTTTGAAAATTTAAACCTAGATATAATCTCTACTTTTTAATTCCGATTTGGCCCGAACTGATTCACATCTCTTATTTTAAATAAAACTCCGGAAATTAATACAGGATAAATAAAGCCCTCTTTCCCAGTTTCCAACTTCAAATTCCGTAGTTATGGAAACAAATAGTAGGTAGTAAATTGAGTTGCCTACATTTAGGCGCTTCTTAAAGAATCTTTGAGAAGCTCTATCCCTGAAAGGAAACGCTTTTGGCCATACATTTATTGACAAAAACTGTTTGTTTTTATGATACTTTAAGCCCTAGAAGTTTGTCCCTGCAATTCATTAACACCCTGTATATATATATATCGATATATATACCGTGTGCTGAGTTTGAATACGCTATGGAGCAAATACATGTGTTTGTGGAATTTGCCAATTTCTTGCTCCGCAAGTTGAAAAACACGCCATCATCATATAAATTTCAAAATAATAGGTTTAAAAACAAAAAGTTACATGCTGTTACCGCATCTTACGATCACCCGGTACAGTGTATGTCATATTCAAAGCTCAACATGAAAAACAGCGGCAGAAGCAGCTTGAGTTAAATGGGAAAAACCGTGTACGTTAATGTGGACAATTTATTCTTGCTTTTGGTTTTTCCAACACAATACAATGCGGTAGTTAGCACGATAAATTACAAAAATGCTATTATTTTTCAAAAACACATAAAAACTTGCGATACTATCGCAGGTCAACAGAATACTACATGCATGATATCACAAAAGATTTAAATAATTACACTAACAGGCAAAAAATGTAGCCAACATGTTGTATCTGAAAAACATATTTTTAAAACTTGTTTTACAATTATAATGGCCTAGCACTTCTGAAATTTGTCATGTGTCGGTGTCACAAATATGCATTATCAGAAGAACTCAATCTTATTTTCTCTGTTGGAAAAAAGTTGTGTAATGATGGTCCTGTAATTATTTAGTATTTAGCCGTGTTGTTCTGGTTAATTGTATCTTCTTACACATTACATGCTGCGCTAGGTTATCTTCGACCAATTTATATAGGGTGTTTCAGAATAACGTTCCGAAACTTTAAGGGCATATAGAACTCATCAAAGTAGGCAGGCATATAAATAGGCTACATAAAGATAGATTAAAATATGTACCCCTACAGAGTCTTCAAAAAAATGTTGTGTGCTTGCATATCTCTGGAACTCAAAAATATTATTACCAAATTTACTACAGTATTACTTTAATTTCTAAAACACAATCCTCTAGAAGGGGTTTTGGTAAAGGATTGGGTTGTTTCTTACCCACTAACTTTTTTGTCTGTAACCCAATTTTATTTTAATACAGTTTATTTAATAGAAAAACTGGTTACAAACATTTTGAGTCTCTTTCATATTTTTCATAGGACTCCTCTTTTACAAACTAAAATCCAAAAAACGTAATCCATGATTTTTCGATGAATTATTGGAATTTCTGTTAATAGATTTAGTAGTAGTAGAAAACTCGAATTGTTGACAGTTTCTGATAACTGTTTATTGTTAATTTAGTTGAAAACTAAAATGACGTCCCTTTAAATATCCGTCAAAATATGGAGTTTATGCACAATGGTACTCCAGCCCATTTTCAAATGATAGTGAGACGTCATTCGAATAATGTTTTTGGGCAAAGATCGATGAGGCGAGGAGGACCAAGAGCTTGGCCACCTACATCGACAGACTTAATTACCTTGGGTTTTTACTTATGGAGCCACGTCAAAAGTTTTGTGTATGCATCACCTGTTCATTACTTAAATATTTTACACCAAAGCATCATTGTAATACACTTAGAAATGCACGAGGGATCTTTAAAGGAGTGCAACAATCTTTAACCAGAAGGCTAATGGCATGTTTAAATATTAACAGTGGCCATTTTGAGCATTTATTATGATTGTTTATTGATTTTACTTTTTGCATGTTTTTTCTTTAATTTTATAATTGTTAATTCAATCTAAAATTAAAATGTTTTGAATATCAGGATGATATTTTTTGAATGTAACTAGACTTATTAATAAAAATTCCTATAGGTTATCTGGAATTAAAACATGAATTACTTTTTACTTGGTAAAGAGTGATCCTATGAAAAAAATGAAAGGGACAAACAACATTTCTAACAAACTTGTCTATTAAATAAATTGTATTAAATTAAAATTGAGTTTCACACAAAACATTTTGGGGGTGAAAACCACACCCAACTTTTTAGAAAAGTCCCTTCTAGAGGGTTTGTGTTTTTCGAATTAAGGTCTTACCTGCAATTCTGTACCAAATTTGATGACAATAGCTTTATTAGTTTCACAGATATTAAAGAAAAACAAAATTTTTTGAAGGCTTTGTAGGCCTATAACTCTAAATATTTCAATCTATCTTGTATGGCCGGTTTGGCCACGGATGTATATAGTTAACTATATACATCCGTGGGTTTGGCCTGCTTTCATTGACGAGTTCTATATGCCCTAAAGTTTCGGAACATTATTCTGAAACACCCTGTATAACAAGTAACGCATTTATTATTTTACAATTTCTAAAGTGACCTCTTTTTGTTTCAGTCTGTGTTTATAAGTAATATCTTAGATGCTGTTTATGATTTAACAGTATCCTGAATTATAAACATACTAATTTCCAAATATACAGCTATTATAAAATGAAATGCCTTTTTGTGTATAACCTTTAATTTTAATGTATTATCAGGTGTACTGACTCTGCTCGGCCACTTGTTACAATGTCCCACGTTCGATCACTGGGAGCTGCCGTAACTTGTAGGTGATTTTGCAACGGAACTTCAGCCTTAAACGAGTACCTGGGGCTAATAATAAGTGGCTGAAACTTAACGATGGCCACATTACCTTTCCATGTACTTAATTTACAGCATACAAATGCTGTATATATTTCATGTTCTAATTAAAGTATTTCCCGAGGCATTTTGAAATTTTTTTTGTTATGCATTTTATTTTGACGAAAAAATTGTCACTCAAAACTAAAATGGTATTCCATATATTTTAAAATCTTATTGATTTATTAGTTTCAAGAGTAATCACTAGTTCATATATTTTTTTTCTAACAGAACTCTCAATTAGAATCTTGTCTTGTTGAAGATATGATTTTTTGTTCTTTTCACTAATATACACAGAAGCTTAAGAAATTACAATTAATGGTTTTCTGCAAGTGCGGTGTCATGGCTAAGTAACCCATGTATTATTTCAAAAAATAAATACTAGTACCAGTAAACTACCGTCATAAATGCGAATCTTTTCCCACTTAACCAATATTAGATCTGCTACTGTTACCGAAATTAAATTAAAAAAAAACAAATCTAAATCAAAATTGTGATTTCATTTTGTTTTGCTAATTTATGTATTTTGTCATAAGTGAAGGCCATTTAAGATTACCTTGGCGGGAATGACTATAAGCTACATGTTTCAAGCTGCCAAGTGGTTGAGGAACACGCTCGGGCAGCTGATCATCCGATTCATCTTCTTCTTGCGGTTTGCTTACTGATGCAGTGTTGGAATTGACTTCGGCAGCTACAGTCATCTGAGGCGGTTGAATCTGTGCATACGTTTCACTTCCACTGGTGTAAACTGCATTGTTAGGATCTTGTATAGTGGTGTACATGTCATCTGTACTCAGAATAAACAACGTCAGTTGCAATAACAGCTTGCGTCATCAATTAATTATTGCATTACTAGTGTGTTCAATTTGATTGAACTACAAGTGCAAACACCAACTTACCCGAATCATCTGATACTGTGGAGTAGTGTGGGTCCGAATCCCCTTGCACTTTGCTTAGCACCTTGGTTTGTGCTCTTATATTTGCTAATGGTTCTCGAACACTAATGCTGGTGTATCCTTCTGCAAATTGTATGCACAAATTATACAAGGTACTTCAAATATTCTTCCCCAGTCATTTTGCTTATTTTATAGAAAACCCCTTTACAGTCTACATATTCACAAATGGAATGGTAAGAAATCTCAGTATAGTCGTCAAAGGCGTACCCAGGGGGCGGGGGCTGCCCCCCTTCTAAGGTGAAAAAAATTAAAATAAAACAAAAAATATAAACAACAAATTTCTAAAAAATTGATTAATAGGTTGCTTGTTGGTATGTCAACATTTTGAATGAAACTAATTACGAAATAGAGACCCCCGCGCCATCTGTTAAAAGTACTAAGAACTACAACCTGTACGTGTATTATACAGGTACAGGTTGTTGACACATTTCCATCCAGGTAACATGAGAGATGTTTCATTGGAGGAATGGAATGAAAGTACTTCATCAACCATTAGAAACGCGCTACTGATTTTGCTTTCACTGGCCTGCACAACAAGCACTATAGAGCATTCATTCAGCTTCCTTCGCTGAATGAAAACATGGCTTAGAAGCACTATTGGTGAAAATAGGTTAAATGGGTTAGCCATGGTAAGCATTCATTGCCAATGGGTTTTTTCAAACAAGGAACTATTGTTCAAAAATTAAGTTTATTAATAAATAGTGTTTTTTTTTTGTAATTGTGTACTATTGCATGCTCCCCATGGACCCCCTTCCCCCATGGAAGAAGTTGGATTTAGAAAGCTGCCCACGTTCCATTTTGAGCTGGATACGCCCTCGAAACTAGTAGGAAAATTTTAATTAAATCCCAATTTCCATTTAACAACACTTACAAGGTAATTATGATCAAGCATTCTAGCAAAGTTTGGCAATGGAAAAAACAACTGCATATGTGAATATAAACAACAAAATGATTGAAGAAAAAGAATGGTTAATCTCAGATCATCATTAAATAAAGCAAAAATATTAATATTATGGCAAATTATAAACAAACTTAGTATTCTCAACAAAAGCAAAAATAACTGAGTCTCTTATTTTACAGAACAACTTAACAATTTTTGTTCACATTTCAGATAAAACTAAAAGATTGAGTTTGAACTACAGAAAAAAGTTTGAGTTTTCTTTTAGCATGATATTCCCTATATAATACACATAACAAACGCTACCTGCCTCTTCCAGAAATATTAGGAAGAAGCATCAACTTTACCTGTTTAAATACAACAGCCTGTATATCATTAAATATTTTGCAAGAGGCCATTATTACACAATTTTCTAATGCTTTTTGTCAAAATCTTTTAGATTGGAAAACAATCGTTTTGGATTCTACTAGTAATTAAAAGCTTCAAGGTCTCATAGGTCAACGTTGCAATGTTTGTATCTTAGAAACCAAAAGAAATACGAAATAAATCTCAAAAAGACATGTTCACAACGAACAACACATGGATTTGGCATAAAATCCTATTATTTATTTTCCATTATTTCTCAAATTACATAGCAATAGAATCGTACAAGAAAGCATTCTAATGAGACAGACATGAACTACAAAATTAGCAAATTTCATGTTTGATCAATTCTTGCTTCTATGAATTCATGGCATCTGTGATCTATGACAGTTTAAATCTCTACTTTTAAACACCACAAAATTCTTATTTTTTATGCCGGAAACTGTATGAAAAAGGCGTTGTATTCGTAATTTAGAACTCTTTTAGAATATCCCACAATATATCCCGTGCAATATTCAAAAATGAATTTAAAAGGTTAATTTTAAAGCAAAAACAATGTACAACAGAAAATACCAAATGAGCAGCATCTTTTCTTTCCACTATCTGCTAATACAATTGAAATTTAAACTTAATGCGTTTGTGAATTCGACCTATTGACGCAATTTTTTTGTTTTAAATTCTGGTATTGACATAATCACATGGATTAAGATTTTAAACATCAAAACAACTAATCACTGACGAATTATTTAAAAATGCAGTTTAAATTCCATAATTAATAAAAAATGCTTTACAAAAGTTGAAATAGAAATTAAACCATAAGTTGAGAAAAAAATAACTCCGATGTTTATTTGAAAATCTGATTGATTCCACGCATTTTTATATAAAAGTAAAGCAAAGTAACATTTCTATAAAAAAACGCAGTACTGGTCAATTCGCATGTTTACCTACTATATTCAGTACAAATAGGTAGTTTTCAATAAATATCCCAATTACCATTGCAGTTTTGTCCAATTAATGTTTACTATAAACAGTATTTCTAACATTTCATTGACAAATGGCTCGTGGTAATATATTATCAGAAGATAGGTAGGTGTAAAGGTAACTCATGAATATTGAGTATATCTGCATTCCGCATTGCAAAAGAATTAAATATATCTCCCTATGCCTTATGATATATTGTGCAATGGTATAAAATAACTGGCTTTGTTACTACACGTCTACATTATAAAAGGTTCTTCGGTAACAATTACTGGTTTAATCATTTTGGGGCAAATAGCCCATATTAAATTGTAGATCCTCTATGTCTGTGGCATTCTAAACGCGCAACACAGGCATAGAAGAGAAGATCGCTACGTCTCGTAAGAGGTAATGCACTCGACGAAGAAGAAGTGAAAAAAAATCGGCATACTAATTGCACTACTTTGGCAGGAGCATGAAAGTATAGCTAAATTATATCCAAAATCGACATGTTCAAAAGCTAGGAAACCTTAGTTTTAATATTTATAAGATAATTTCACTTTTAATTGTTTTAACTTTATTTTTTATAGCAGGGGGATTTTTTATTACTAGACAGAAAAATATTTACAAACGAAAAACAAAACAAAAACCGTTTCTAAGGGTTGCTCAAACCCAGAAACTCTTAACAAAAAAGTAGTGGCATGAATTTGGTACTATAAAATGAGATATAAATGTTGTGTGAGCATGACTATAAAAACAACAAACGCATGCCACAAAAGTGCTGCTGCAAGTGTTGGCAGACTCTACTTTATTGAAGGTATAATCAATGTTAAAAAATATATTCAAGTCCTTAAGCAGCATTGAATGGCAATCAAATGGTGCCAAATATATCTTTCAACAAGGCGGAGGCTGTAGCCATGACAGCTAAGCAGCTGTAATTGGAAATGAAAGTAATAGTAAGTGCTAAGTCAAATCTCTGGTAACCCCGACTTTTCTCCTATTAAGAACCTCTATATCACGTCCGTAACTTAATTAAAGAACAAACTTCAAGTTGTATAGTAAGTATTTTTTTATACAAGAGTCTTACAATTCAGATTTGTGGAGAATTGAGAAACCACATGAACAAACAACTTCTATATCATCCTGTTTAAATCATAACTTAATTGAAGGACAAGTTGGAAGAAATATAAAATATGTCTTTACATAACAAGACTTCCAAGATCTTCCAATCCTGATTTGTCCACAAATAAAACACTTTGACTCCCAGGAAAGAAATCGCTATATCCACCTGTTTTAACATCACTTAATTGAAGGACAAAGTACAAGAAATACAGAAGTATTTACACAAAAAGTCCTCATAAACACTATACCAAGACAGTGGCGGCTTGTACTAAAGGGCACAAGGGCACGTGCCCACCCAACCACCAAGATAAACACAGAAAGGAAATTCGCATGTAATTCAGTGCATTATTTTAATTTCATTATTTTAACGATGGTATCAAATTTTCCTTCCGCACCACAAGCGCGGCTAACACGCTCAAAACTATTTTCCGGGGAACGCTCTGATTTGTACCTATTTAGAGGATGATTCGGTTGCCTATCGGTTATCTTCGCTATACGCGATATACCAGGCGTATAGGGCACCGAGCGAAGTGTTCCCCATTTGCAGTCAACGTTTGAATTTGAACTTTGTAGCGCTGTTTTCGAACAATCGCGCGTTTGAATTCAAAGACGAAAGTGACGTTTTTTCAATGATGCAAGTTAATTGCGTGCAACAAGATCGACTGAACGCATTGGCGGTCCTATCAATAGAAAAGAAGTTCGTCCATTCTATCCCGGATTTTGACAACAAAGTCATAGACGTCCTTTCCAGCATGAAAAATAGGAGAATGGATTTTATGTACAAAAAATAGGTAAGTTTTTTCTTGTGCCCACCCTCTTTCTTAACTCACGAGCCGCCACTGTACCAAGATGTAATTGATATTGATATACAGAATAGACCTGATGTTATTTTATGTTAAAAACAATTTGCTTGTTTAAACCATTAAATATAAAGTGCAATTATGTCAACAATATATTGTTCATACAGAAAAATAAACTTTTTAAAGGTAGAAAAATAATATTTTTTCCAGTACAAAAATATATTTTCAAACACAAGAATTCTTTTTAAAGACTATTTTCCAAGAGAACAGGTTTCAACGGTATTTTACCAAACACATTTTGTGGGTGATAATGATTTTCATTTGAATGCCTCACACCTAAGCTCACATTCGAATGGTCAAGAATACCTGTTACTGAATTTCATTCAAAATGATGTCACATACATATACGAAAAACTTCAGGCACAAGTCCTGAATAGCTTGCCAGGTTATAACCTAAGGTTGTCAACCTAACCCTGATGCGAACCAGAAGAAAAATAATTTTGAACAGTTACAAAAGAGGAGGGAGGGGGTGAAATTAATAACAAAGACTTATTGATATATAATATATAGTATTTAACCATGATATAAAGAATAACAGATAAGATATTGCGCAGCCGTTCCAAAGTGGGGGAAACTCGGTGACGTAGCGCGGAGAGAACCACCATTAATGAATCAGTGTCCATCTATTGGTTTTGTGCAAAGTGTTGGAGTTTTGTCTGTTCTATAACTATATTTTCTCAAAAAATGCGTTGTGCCGTGTTTGGGTGTAGTAGTGACAATCAAGTGAAGCATGCCCGAAAGGACATAATGTTTTTTCGGTTCCCAAGAAACCCTACGGTGTGTCAGAAGTGGAAACAATCTTGTGGGCGTGCAGATCAATTTAACACTAATAACGCAAGGATGTGTTCACTGCATTTTCAGCAATCTGATTATCAGAGGAATTTGAAACAAGAACTGTTGGGATATGAAACGAAAAATCATAAGCTACTTCAAGAAAATGCAATTCCGTCTTTGAATTTATTTCACAATAAGTCTACTACCATCAGCCACATGCGGAATACTTCTCGAAGGGATCACCGTGCTGAAAGAAGGTGTAATCAGAACATGGTTAGTCAACTCCTCAAGTCAGGGTAACCTTCAATTAAACTTAATTGTATAATGTAGAAAATTAACGTTTAAACATTTTTTTAGGGCATGCGGCGATGGTAATGCTGCCGGTATAAACGTTAGTAATAACAGTAACAAAAAACAAGCAACTGTAGAATATGTTGGTGATTCTTCAAATTCAGCTGTCTCTACTAATAGTGTAGGGTAATGTCGCCAATTTAATGCGATTTTTATATTCATTTAAAAATCTATTTACATTTAGGGTGAATACAGAAGATCCTCAGGAGAAGGAACTTATTGCCGACCTTCAGCAGAAGATAGCTATTTTA
>JABXWE010020776.1:0-11479 GCA_014611495.1 Limonius californicus | reverse complement strand
AAACCTTGCTGCGAAAACACCAGCAGACGCTCCAGTGTTTAACAGTACCGCACTAGAATTAATTAAAGACGCCGTTGCAGGGTCTTCATACCATCTTCGGCTTTAACGCTGTCGACTGACCCATTGACGACCGAATTTATAACAGCCTGCCTTCCCGCCAAGTCGAAACGTTAAATTTAAAGCGAAAGGTTAAGCCGGTTAATTTTAACTATAAAACCCTGAAACCGAAACAGAAACAGCATCACTTCGTAAAGGCGTGTCTTTACGTAAGTCCAATTAAAAAATTTAATCTTTAATTTTGATACGAACCACGCGTTATTTTTAAACCTAACGGGATTGCAATTACTCAAACACACAAAAATAAAACCGAGACGCAAAAATTAATTCTTGCGTCGACACACTTTAATTTCTGCTAATTTATTAAATTCCGGTTCCTATTTTTGCTGAAATATTGTAAAATGGGTTATGTTGTCCAATGGCGCAACAGAGGGTATTGCTCTGAAAAGTAGGGCACAAAATGACGCATTTTCTTATTTTATCAGAAAAGCCTTATCGAATCCTCCCAAAAATCGAGTCTTCCGCGATAAGCGATTAATTAATTGAGCAAACATGTGGGGCAAAAAATTTAAATAAATTAGCGTAACTGGGTCGATTTTGAAAAAGGCCAAAGAAACCGAAAGTAATTGACCTACGACAACGCCACTTGCAGAAATGCACCGGGCCAGCAAGCAAAACCAAGCGGTTGGAAATAAAACAACAAGAGTGCGTATTAAGATAATAGCAATAATCGAAAATTTAAACTTATCGGGTTAATTAAAGTTTATCGGCGCAAGTGACCTAGGTTAACATTAAGAATACGCAAAAGCCAACATTTGTTTGTATTTACATTCAAGCGCATTCCGGAAACAACAATAACAAACCTGAATGGTTAGGGCTTAGCGCTGTCGATTGGTGAGGTACGTCGCGACGCCGAACGTCTAGATAAGGCGAGCGTCCGAACTGGTTGCTTGCAGTCACAACACTCGCCCAGCAAGGGCAAACCAAGGTCGTCAAACTGACCGAGGCGCCTCTTGCGGCTGTCGGACGTCGATCCCCCCTCACAGTGCAAGTAGAGCGCCGGGGGCCCTCCCATTCTGCTTGCTCGCATACCACTTTCCTTTAATTTTATTTTGTTTAAATTATGCACTTACAGACAGGCCTTGAACATTCGCATGCAAGAAACCATGCAGCCGGAGCTCGAAATTTTGTCGATAGACTAGTGGCGCGTCGCTATGCGCGCTAGCGTCGCGACGCCGGCTGCAGTCCGGTCATGTGATGCTTCGGCGTGCTGTACTGGCGAAATTCCGTCGTGTAACCTTAAAAATTCTGCTTTATTCTAACATGAAAGCAATACGGCCGTTTTCATGGTCGCGTTTGCTTTGGTATTTCATCGTTACGTTAATGGTTATCCAAATTGGCATAATGTACAAATGGAATTGGTTTTGCACGAATTTTGAGCCCCACCGTCATGTTACTAAAGTGGTAAGTGCGAGCTCTCATTCATCATTCAGTGTTCTATTTCACCTGTGCAAGAACTATAATAACGAACGCAAATGCCGTTTAATGTATTAGATATTAAATCTAATCCGTATACAGGGTGTTTCATACGTCGGTAATAACAATAAAAAGAATTAAGTGTTTGAAAATAATTTTTTACTGTTACGTGTTTTTGATCAAATATTTATCTTTGAATTGGGGCACTACAAACCTGAACAAATTGTAAATGATTTCTCAATTCTTGCCCTTTATTTATTCACGGAACAACATAAAATATACATATCAACAAAAACCTAATGCACTAAACTTAACGGGATACTAAAGTGACCTATTGTCACCGTTACAACGTTCCTTGGGAACCTTTCAACATGCAGTTTTTTTAACTAGTGGACAACGCATCCAAAATTGAAATACAGTAAAAAAAAATAATAATTTATTGCAAAAAGCAATGCAATACAGTAAAATCAGTCCACGTACAGTGGTGTGAAAAAGTTCTGCATCACCCCAGAAAATAATTATTTCTCGAAGTTTAGCTCCATTTTTGGCATAGTTTCCAAAAATTAGTGTTAAATATTTGATTTTAATGACTATGTCAACGACTTTTCTCTTAATTAGGCACTTAGAACTCCATAGAAAACAATTAAGGTAAGTTCTTTTCTAAAATCGATAATCAGTTATTCGCGCATTTTCTAATGGGATCATTCAATGCATTTAACATGAAACTTAAAAGCATAAGTAAGAGACATACTTATTATGTTATAAGTATATGCAGGGTGTTTCCGAATTGCACGGCACTATTTTATAGATGTATTCTCCAGCACGAAATAAACAAAAAAGTTCATACAAACATATGGCTCAAATTAATTTATTACCGAGATATTAAAAGTTACAGATATTATTTATTTCGTCAGCTCGACGAATCCATGCTTCTCTGGCACGCCTTATAACATCAGGACGACACTTGATAGTTGCTGCTGCTTCCACGATGCGATTCCTTAGCTCTTCTTGTGTGCTAATAGACGTAGAATAAACCATAAACTTCATGCAGCCCCACACAAAATAATCTAATGGCGTTAGATCAGGAGATCGTGGTGGCCATTTAATAGTTCCGTTTCGACCAACCCATCGATTACCATATGTTATGTTTAAATAATCAGTGACAATATGAGAAAAGTGAGCAGGGGAACCGTCTTGCATAAACCACATCGGAATGTCTTCTAGAAGGTCATACAGATCATCTTGCAAAAATGCAAGTAAGATATTCCTGAAAGCCTTGTTGGTAAAAAGAAGGGGCCGATGAGATTGCCACCAAGAAGACCACACCAGACATTTAATGAAAATGTATGTTGGTGACAATCTTCTGGTGCTAGTACTAGGAGATAACTGAACAGCATTGAGTAGCCCTTCTTCAACGTTTGCAATTCGTCCAAATCTTTGCCGACCAGCGTTTATTCGTTCAGGCTTTAGCATGCCAGAGTCCCTAAGACGTCTTTCAATGGCTTCAAACGTTTTACGATTTGGTATCCTTCTAGTGTGAAATGTTTCATGGTATCGTCGAACAGCAGAAGGGCCATTTTTATGTACCTTGCCATAAATTAAAAGCATGTCTGGTTGTTCTGCAAAACTGAACTAATTTGTGATGTCTCCCATTACAATAACAAATTGTCTTCAAAGTACTATTAACTCACACGAAAATGAGCATGAACTAGTAAAACAGGTTACTTAATACTAATCAACAGATTTAATGACAGATGTTTAATCAACTGTTAAAAAAATAAACAATATGCAATTGACGACTACTTGATTAATTTCGGATTTTATCTGTTTATCTGGAACTTTCAATATCTCGGTAAGTAATAAATTAATTTGAGCCATATGTTTGTATGAACTTGTTTTTTAATTCGTGCTGGAGAACACGTCTCTAATATAGTGTCGTGCAATTCCGAAACACCCTGTATATATATATATATACGAAGTGTGTTCAATTGAAACCCATCTTTGCTTTATAAAAACGTATTCAACAATTTAATTACAAATAATTACTGTGACAGTTGTGGCACCTATCCTATTGTTTTATTAACCGACGTGTACCCTGCTCATAGAATTCTAGTGACTGCTGATTGAAGAAGTCTTCCACCGCTATCTGTACTTCTGCGGCAGACTCAAAATGCCGACCTTTTAACGCCCTTTTCAGCGGTCCAAAAATATGGAAATCGCAAGGCGATAAATTCGGGTTATAGGGTGGATGCTCTAAAGCCTTCCATTTTATTGTTGAAAATTTTCTTTTAACACATTAGCAACATGAGGCCTAGCATTCTCGTGCAGCAAAATGACCCCACGCGTAAGTTTTCCTGTACGTTTCCGTCTTATAGCTGGATGAAGCTTGTTCAAAGTTTCATTGTACAGATTTGCATTGCTATCAACAAGGGTCCTTCATGGCCGAAAAAAAAATGTTAACATCACCTTGCCTGCAGAAGGTTGTGCTTTAAACTTCTTCGGTGGTGGTGAACTTGAATGTTTCCAGCGCATCGACAATAACTTACTGGATGACTTGTAGTAATGACACCAAGTTTCGTCAACAGCAACTATTGACAGAAGAAAGTCATCACCATTTTACCTATAGCCTGCGAGGTGTTGCAGAGATAAGCCCATTCGCAAGCGTCTTGTTCCTTAGACAAGAAACGAGCAATACTATGGACAAATCCTACACTCGCACCAACAATTTCTGAAATTTCTCAAATTTAAATTCGATTATTTTCTCTAATAAGGCCTTCCACACATGCCATATTGTTTTCTGTTAATTCAGTACACCGTGCACTTGATCGCGGCTCATCCATATTCAATTCCATTCTTAGTTGGAACTTCTAAAATTAATACAAAAAGTATATATAAACATAGGTCGGGAAGCGCTTAGTTTTCGAGATAGAGGTTGTTCAAATTAAATTATAAAATATAATTTTTTTAAATATCGTACACATTTTTTAGCGTATTTCATTAAAAGTTGGTATACGGGGGTTTTTTGATATTAGAAAGCCTATTATGGACACCATCTTACCGTAGCCGCTAGAAGGCGCTTTGTAGAGTGTACTCTTTACGGATTCAAATGACCATAATTTTTTTCCCAGTGGTCTTTTAATAATAAATTTTCTTTTCTGTGCTTTTCTAAACAAAAAAGGTTCACTTATCAAAATCCGCGAAAGTTGGCCGTTTTCGATATACTTGGCTCTTTATTGTTCGATGCAACCTAATTTTTCAAAAGACTTATTATAATCCACTGTACAATTTTAAAAACGGGATCCTGTTAAAAGAGAAAACGCTAACTTAAGCATCTGTTAAATTATTTCAACAAAAATTGTTATAGAAATTTAGCAGATGCTGTAGCATCTAAAGATTATAATAAATCCTATGAAAAATTAGGTTGCATGAAACAATAAAAAGCCAGGTAACTCGTTTAACGTCTCGTGTGATTTTCTAAATAATGGAAAAAACTGAGTTGAGAGCAGTGATAAAGTACCGAAATCAAAGCAAAGCTGGATTCAACACTATTGGAATCCGCTCCTTTCTTTTCAATGGTTAAAAACTGGGTTGCCGAATTTAAGCGTGGTCGGGTGAGCACAAATGATGAACCTCGTAGTGGACATCCAAAAACTGCTACTGTCCCGGATATGATAGAAAAAGTCCACCGTATCGTATTGGATAGCCGTCGAGTAAAAGTGCGCGAGATAGCAGACATAGTGGGTATCTCAATGACAGTGTGCACAGAATTTTAACTGAAGAATTGGAAATGAAAAAATACTCGGCGCGTTGGGTGTCGCGGTTGCTCACACCGGAGCAAAAACTGAATCGTTTGAGTGTTTCTCGCGACCTTTTGGCACGTTTTCGCCACAATCCGAGGGATTTTTTGCGCCGTTATATAAACGTCGATGAAACCTGGGTCCACCATTATACTCCCGAAACCAAAGAACAGTCCAAACAATGGACACACAAAGGTTCTTCGCCACCAAAAAAGGCAAAAACGGTTTCGTCAGCAGGAAAGGTTATGGCAACCGTATTTTGGGATTCTCATGGAATTATCTTGGTCGACTACTTAGAAAAGGGGAAAACAATAAATGGCGAGTATTATGCCAATTTGTTGCAACAATTTAGTGACAAAATCAAAGAGAAACGGCCTCATTTGGTAAAAAATAAAGTGTTTTTCCATCAAGATAACGCACCTGCCCATAAGTCTGCGATTGCAATGGCCAAAATTCATGAATTGGGATTTGAATTAGTGCCCCATTCCCCCTATTCCCCAGATTTGGCTCCCAGCGATTATCATCTGTTTCCGAACCTGAAACAATGGCTCGGCGGTAAAAGATTTTCGTCTAATTCCGAGGTAATCGCTGCTGTAAATAGCTATTTCGAGGACTTGGATTCATCGACCTACAATGAAGACATTGCTAATTTGGAATATCGTTGGAATAAGTGTGTTGAGCGAGCAGGAGACTATATTGAAAAATAAAATATTTTTTGTCGAAAAAAAAAAACGTTTTCTTTGTTAGGCCACGTAGTTATCGACTCATCCTCGTATTGTCTTCTTACCCAAACTTCCAGACTTTTAATTTAACTTTCGCACCTACTAACTTCTCCTAACTTTTTTATACGAGATACATAATGCACACCTCTTTCGTTTTTCTAATTTTTAACGTAACTAATAAATAAAATTTTAATTTTTTCCTCCTACCAATGAGGACCAACATTTTCAAACACAACCTCCTATCTACTAATAAATCACACAATATCTAAACAACCATCGGCCACCGCATGCAATGGATAGGAATAACTCTCCATTCCTTTCTACTCTAAAGAAAATAAATAAATGATCTAAAATATGTTTTCGAATTGATTTAAGCCAAAAAGGAAGCAGATCATCGAAAGCTCCAAATCCCATCATACACCATCCCTGGTTTACTATCATCAAAATAAGATTTATTAAACAAAAATAAAATACTGAAGTACCTTCACACCCCAATATGACATTACAGCAATTCCTGCAGGTACTATGGATTATTCAGTTGCATTTTGCATGTCCATAACGGTGGTAAAATGCCATCCGAATAAAACCGTTTAAATTATCGGTTGAAAAACGATATAAAATAATTTTCAAACAAGACGCTCCCAGTCGTAAAATAGCTATGAAAGTGTAGTGCAATCAATCCTCAGCTGCTATTAGAGTATTCAAAAAATACTCTAAAACAGGAAAAATTAAAGGTAAACTCCGCAGTGACCGTCCAAAAAAACATTAGTGAAAAACGACAGTGTATTGCGGAGGACGAGTTTGGCAGACAGAAGTCTTATAGGCGGAAGGTATTATATACTGATGAATCTACCTTTTACATTAACAATCATGCTGGAAACAAATACGTTAGAAGATTTCATGGAGAAGAATTTTCACAACAGTGTGTTCTGCTAACAATTAAACATCCAACCTGTGTCATGCTATGGGGCTGCATGTCTGCTGAAGGTGTTAGCAGACTGCATGTTGTATCTGGCATGATGAACGTAACCAAATACATTGATGTCCTGCAGGAGAAGATGCTGCCTAGTGGAAAAGAGTTATTTCCTGACAAACCCTTTATCTTTCAAGATGATAATGCTCCTTGCCACAGACCAAAGGTTGTTCAAGTTAAAAGAATAGACTGGCCAGCACAATCCCCAAACCTAAATCCTATAGAAAACTTATGGCAGAGGATTTCTAACATTATTTCAAGAAAATATCCCACAAATAAAATGGAATTAATCGAATCCCTAATTGATTCCTGTTATTGCTGCAATACGAAGGAAGAATTACAATAACTGGCGAATTGTATGCCAAAAGAGTGTAAATTAAAAACAAAAGATGGCCTATAAAGTACTAAAATAGTTTAAAATTAATTATTGTGTACTGTAATAAACGTTTAGGTGTAAATTACATTATTAAATACAATGTACAATGTTTCCCTTTTTGAATAAATTTTACATATCAAATTGTTTCTGTTTTTTTATGGATCAAAATTTGGGCTATTATTATTACTAGTATTGTCTTAATGTACCTGTAATATATTTGCAATTATGAAATGAAAAATATTTGAAGAAAATGGGTTTAAACTGCAATTTATCTTATTTGTGCAACTGATGCAGAACTTTTCACGTCACTGTATATGACACATGACATAATTTAGTGATTATTTGCCTTACTACCATTATTTAAGAATACAACAAAACACAACCCCAATGTCAAGATTATTCTAACTTTCTTAAACTTAGAACAATGCCAAGGCTTATTTCGTGGCACACTACGCGCATTGTTTTTTTACATTGGCTGCAGTTTACTTTCTGACGTTCAGGTAGACGGCCTTAAGCTCCAAGAGGGACAAGGAAAGGAATATAGTTTGATATGGTAAAATCCTTTAAAATCTAACAATTTATTAAATTGCAATTATATTGTTATCCCTTCTACGAAAATTATCAATATTATAAAATTTTCAGAAAAGCTTAGAAGAATGGGAAAGATAGTCATTCAACATGAAGAGGCTATTTTCTTAAATTTTATTTGTTAATAAAACACAAATGAGAATGTTATTTAAACCCTCTTTATTTTACATCTCACAAAAATTTTTAAACTATAAAATTTACATCTCTCTATCTTTCAGTATCATCAATCAATTAATTTGTTTGTACATAAAATTTGCAAATATTGCTAGAAGCCTTTCAGAAATGTGCTTCATCATTAGGCAATGAATAATTTTATAGGCCCATACTGTTTCATAAAATGTAATTAACTAGAACTACTTTTCGGAAAAGCTTTGAAAGCACTGCATATTTGCAAGTATTTCAAGCTTGAAGATTCTTGTACATATTATACATTGAATGCTTAAATGCTATTAATTACTTTCAGTTTCCGGTAAATTTATTACTGACTTTTGGATTACCAGCCATGGTTATCAGAATTTTCAAAATTCTAGAAGCATTAATTTTCTTCTAAACCGCGTTTTTCAAGCCAAATTCTGCTATAAGTCAGCTACAAACCCTTTATAATTGTCTAAGTTTACACAACCTTTGTCAGGGGCATCTGGATTCCGTTTGAGCGGTGAAAATCCCTGAAGATGTCTCCTATAACGGTGGACGAAACGTCGGCAGTAGAAGTAGCAGTAATAGCACCGATGAAGTGGTCTAATCCGGAAAACAGGATATCGCCAAATAGTTCTAATCTAATTGAGGTTACATTTACATTTTCCTTTTTACATATCCTTTGTATACTTATCGTAGGTATGGAGTGTTGGAATTGAGCCATGCATGGACCAATAACTGACGACGGTCGCAAATAAGCGACGTCGCATATGGAGTATGAAGCAAAGAAACGATTCACTAATCTGTTGCTGCGATTAAGTACTTTAGTATAACTTACCATTGGGGCGGGAGGGGCACCCCTTAACTCGGCTAAACGGACAGTTTGTTGATAACATTGTAATCAAACGACTGACCCTTTATTTGATCCGCTCTGATGATGATTATCCATTAGATAATTACTTTCTGTTTTAATCCCATTTGAACACCTGAAAATCTATTTAATTGCTGCACCCCCGGAAGGATCAGTAGGAAAGTGCTACCATCCACTTATGTTTGTGCAACACAAGATAAATTGTCTAGAATGTATATGTCGGGGTTTTGGGGCCTAGCACCCCAGTTCGCAATTCTGTGTCCCCTAAACTGTGCGAACTGCCTAGCATGGAACATGTAACACAGGAGCTTTGGAGCGCCTAGCACCCCGGTTTGCAACTAATATAAAACGCCATGGCTAGCCACACTTGTACAGTGTACACGCTTTCAATAACACCCGGTCAAATTCCGAGAGCTCTCAATCACAACCACACCCGTACATCATGAGTAATACTGATCATTATTCACACTTTATCTCGCTGTGGCTACATACCAAAAATATCCTGAACATCTATTACTCAATCACTAGTGCACTAGATCCACTATAATGAATAGCTAAATTGCATGCACAAACACAAGCATGCTACACCCACAATATGCGAAACCCATCTAGCGTTCCCGCCAGTGGCGTAAATGGGGGTATGCGAGGTATGCTGTCGCATAGGGGCTCGAAGTCCAAGGGGGCTTTAGACGTTTGCTGAACTAGATTTACATATTTAAAATTTAAATTAAAAAGAAAATAGGAACTGAATGTAACTGTAAAAACATAATATACTAAGGCGAATTAGCTTAATATATCGGTTATTTGAATTATTAAAAATATTATTTTTGTACAGATTGTAATAGGCAGTGCCCCCTGTGAAAATGCACTATAGAAAATATTTTTTGACTATTCCAACGAGGTTAAATCATTTTTGGAAGCAGCTCATACAAATATTTCTTTCAAAAATCAAAAATTTTGATCATTGCTTGAAAAATTGTTTAATGGAAGGCTCTATTTAATAAAATTGTTTACGTTAAGAGTTCTCCTAAAATATCTAGATCTAGAAATGTTGTGCTTTTGGTCTGTGAGTTTAAATTACTGCAGTATTAACGTAAAATCTAAACTAAAACAGAAAAGCATCTAGCTTGCGATTACGTACAGCAAAACAGAGTTGCGCCGATACTGTCTTCTCAGATACTTTTAACACGGCATTTCTCATTTAGAAATTCTTCTTCTTACGGATCTTTTCTTCTCTGGATCAGAGGTTGACGATTACATTAACAAACGTTTCTCTATCTTCTGCGGTTCTAAATATTTATTGCACATTCATTCCTGTCCAATTTCTTATGTTTTTTAGCCAGGACGGCTTTCTTCTTCCTCTTTCCCTCCTGCCTTCTATTTTTCCTTGCATTATTACCTGAGGTAGTTGATATTTCTCATTTCTCAGCAGATGGCCCAAATATACTGTCTTTCTTCTTTTAATAATGCAAAGGAGTTCACTATCTATTATCATAAGACGTAGAACTTCCCGATTTGTGATTCTTTCTGTCCATGAAATTTTAAGAATTCGTCTACACAAACAAATTTCAAAAGCTTCCAGTTTGTTTACATCCTTCTGATTCAAGGTCCAGGCTTCCATCCCATAAAGAAGTATTGACCAAATGTATCCTTTTACCATTTTCCATCTGATTCGTAAATTCAAGTTCTTATAAGTTAAAAGTGACCTCATTTTTATAAAGCTTTGTCTTGCCATTTGTATTCTGCATGTGATTTCCATATTTGAATTTTACTCAGTATTTAACCAACAGCCTAGATATTTGCATTTTTCACACATTGTAGTGCTACGTCATTTACTGTGAAGATCGTTCTTCTTTGGTTTTTACTTATAACCATTATTTTAGTTTTGTTTGTATTAATGGTTAGACCCATTTCATTACTTGCATCATATACTTTATTTATTAATTGTTGAAGAGCACTGGGACTATCTGCTAATAATATGCTGTGATCCGCGTAACTGATGTTATTTATTAATTCTCCATTCATTTTGATTCCAAGCAGGGTACCTTCTAAGGCTCTTTGAAATATTACTTCAAAATATACGTTAAATATCATTGGGGACAATATGCAGTATATGTACACCCCTGGCGTCCACCGCATTTTATTTCAACTTTTCCTGTTGTGGCATTTTCTATTTTTACCTTGGCTTGCTGGTTCCAGTAAAGATTTGTAATTAGTATTATGTCTTTTTCGTCTAATCCGATTTTATCCAGGCATTCGATAAGTTTGATGTGCCGTACCTTATCAAATGCTTTCTCGTAATCGCGAAAGCATATTATTATTATTATTATTATTTGTTTGGGGCTTTGGCCTTGGCATGCCTTTCGTCACTGCGACCCTTAATGGTTCTATTGTAACTTCTAAGCCCTTGCCTTTGTTAGAGAAGTTGAAGGCTATTGAAAAACCTGAGGATGTCTCTGAGATTTAAGTCTCTTATTTCGGTAG
>JABXWE010020774.1:0-27697 GCA_014611495.1 Limonius californicus | reverse complement strand
GTATTAAAAATGTTAAATATATTTTATTTGTTCAACAAACTATTATATTTGTTAATCCATCTCGTATATTTCTTTTTGGTACTTAATTTTATATTTACAAATATATGTACAATTTTACGTGCAACACCAAAACGGGTAGAACTAAAATATAAACCTTCAAAAGATTAGTGTAGTACAAAACTGATAAGTATCTTTCCATTTTTACCTGCCGATCTGACGTCATCCCTGCCTGCAAAACATTTTATTAGAATGAGTTAGATTATTTAAAAAATTGCAATTTTTCTAACTGTATTAATGCAGATTCTATTTAATCTAAAGCCGCACAGCTTGCAGTGTAGGAGATGGGAAAATTTGAAATCATTCGGATAATCCAATTTTAATTCACCGTGTAATACTAAAAATATTACCCTAACTTACTTTTGGTTGCTCGTTTTATTAATTAAAACATAAGCAGTTAATAAAAAAAATATCAAAGCATGTCACCTCCTAGGTATACATATGATAAAGTAGTGTACCAAATTTCAAATTAAAATATTGATAAGATTCAGAGAAAATAAACGAGTTTTTATTTTCTTTGATTGTAATAAAAAAAAAATGTTTTCTAAATTTTAATCAAAAGTAGGTATAAAACAATAACATCACAAATTCTCAATTTGAGCAACCAACAAATTATTGATTTATAACATTTTTCTTCTTCCTCTGTTGCCACTCCTAATGGAGGTTGGCTATCATTAACGCTACCTCGATCTTCGATACTGCAGTTCTGAATAATGAAGTAGTACTCTTTCCATACCAGTCTCGTAAGTTTCCGAGCCACGAGGTTCTTCTCCTTCCTACTGATCTTTTCCCCTGTATCTTGCTCGGCCTTACTACTTGTAGAATGTGATATCGTTCGTGTCTCATGATGTGTTCAAAGTATTCTAACTTCCTTATTTTTATTGTTGTCGTAATTTCTTTTTCCTTATTTAATTATTGTAATACTTCGTTCTTAGTAACTCTGTTTAACCAAGGTATTTTTAATAGTCGTCTGTACACCCATAATTCGAAAGTTTCTAGTTTATCACTCATAGTTTTGGTGAGAGTGTCCAACTTTCTAAACCATAAAATCTTGTAGTACTGGAAAAACGTAGCATCGTACCATTCTCTTGCGTAGATGTGAAATTAGCCCTCGGTTGCACAGTAATTTTTCCAGTTTAACAAAGGCATTCCTCGCCTATTCAATACGGGATCTTATTTCTTGCAGCCCATTCTATTGGTTATTTAGCATGCTAGGTATTTATACTGTGATACATTCTCTAAGGCTGAATTCTCAATCTGTATTCTCGGATCTTATTGAGTTTTCGCGACTACCATAGTTTTAGTTTTTTTTTGGTATTAAGTGTTAAACCATAGCTTTCGCTTATTTGAATTTCTTTGTTAGTAAGGTTTTGCATGTCGGTTTCGATATCCTTAATTAGGTTTGTGTCATCAGCATATCTGAATTTATTTACTCTCTCTCCTTCTACAACAATTCCCTCTTCAGCTTCCCAAAGAGTTTCGCTAAATATTTATTGTTTCTGAGTATACATTAAATAAAAGCGGAGACAGCACGGATCCCTGTCGGACCCCTCTTTTTATTTCAATGTATTTACTTGTTTGGTTTTCTACTCTTACTAATTCTGTTTGCTTCCAGTATAAATCACTTATAATGCATAGGTTTTAATCGTCTATTCCGGCCTGCTTCCGAATATCTATCAGTTTATGATGCTGTACTTTGTCGAATGCTTTATTGTAGTCTAAAAAAGCTAGATAAATATTCATGTTCACATCCTTAGATCTCTGGACTAGGACCTGTGTGGCAAATAATGCCTCTGTTATTCCCATATTGTTACCGAACCCAAACTGATTTTCTGTTAAAGTTGTTTCTCATTTCTGGTATATCCGTTCGTGTATTACTTTAAGGAATATTTTAGCTTATTTTATAAGCTTACGGTTCTGTGTTGATTATAGGATTTTGCATTTGCTTGTTCGGGAATGGGAATGAATGTCGATTTTAGCCGGTCATTCGGGATGCTTCCAGAGTCGTAAATCGCATTAAATAGATTGCACAAGACTTCAATGCCATTGTAGTAGTAGTTTTAGAATTTCCGCTGGTACGTTATCTGGACTGGACCGACCGCTTTTCCTGTTTTTGCTCTCCCTAACGCCTTTATTCCTCCGTTCTCTTGTATTTTTGGGTCCGAGTCAGTTTCTTTTATATCTATATTGTTTGGTCTATCGCCATCGAACAGTTTTTGGATACACTGCTTTCACACGTTGAGTTTTTGTTCTATCTCTGTTACCATGTTTTTATCTTTATCCAATAGTACTGTACTGTATTTGGTGGTAGGTATGTGGGGGTTGAAATTGTCATATTATTGTTGTAGTTCTTCTATTTCTTTGTAATTTGTCCCTAACCACTTTTCGCTTCTTTGATTGTTCTCTGTATTTGTTCTTGTATTATGTTGTATTGCACTTGGTTTCTGTTTTTATGCTTTCTACGTTCTTCCATAGTCCTAAAATTTCATCCGTCATCCATTTTTGTATCTTCTTCGGTTTGTCAGCTTTCAAATAATGTTCACAAGTGCTGTGTATGCTTTTTTGAGTTTTGTCCATTTGGTGTTTGTATTTCTATCCTGAATATTTAATGTTTCTACTAAGTCATGCTTAATTTTATTTTGGGTTTCCTCATTGCTCAACTTTGTTCAAAAGATCCCGAATCTAGATCCACTAAGTGGATCTAGTATCTGGATCTAGGTTTTGGATACACTGCTTCCACACGTTGAGTTTTTGTTCTATCTCTGTTACCATGTTTTTATCTTTATCCAATAGTACTGTACTGTATTTGGTGGTAGGTATGTGGAGGTTGAAATTGTCATATTATTGTTGTAGTTCTTCTATTTCTTTGTAATTTGTCGCTAACCACTTTTCGCTTCTTTGATTGTTCTCTGTATTTGTTCTTGTATTATGTTGTATTGCACTTGGTTTCTGTTTTTATGCTTTCTACGTTCTTCCATAGTCCTAAAATTTCATCCGTCATCCATTTTTGTATCTTCTTCGGTTTGTCAGCTTTCAAATAATGTTCACAAGTGCTGTGTATGCTTTTTTGAGTTTTGTCCATTTGGTGTTTGTATTTCTATCCTGAATATTTAATGTTTCTACTAAGTCATGCTTAATTTTATTTTGGGTTTCCTCATTGCTCAACTTTGTTCAAAATTTTTCATTGGATCTATTTTTAAGGTATACCCGACCCTTAAAGATCGAACTTGGCCCAAGAACACGGGTATTTTCGTCTGAAAATTTGTAGTAATTCTGGTACCTCTGTGTTTATTATTTTAAGTTTCACTGTTTTGTTCTTATTCTTTAATATAAAAGTATTACAATTTAGTCTTTTGTTAGCAAATAAAAGTATATGATTCAATACTGGAGAAAGTTTCCTTTGATTTCCGATTTCGCCAGAAATGATCATTAATTGTTTAATTTAAATAGATAATTCTGTATCATGTATGTTCTTCCAATTTTAGAATCTGCTCTAAAATTATATTATACACAGCCGAGCACAAAAACTAGGCAACTTAAAAACATCCATACATTTTCAAATTTAAGAATTTATATTATGTTGGAAACTATATTAAACTACTAACAACTATTTGTCTGGTTTATTAACAACTTAAATAATGGGGTTTCATGTATGAATCTACGATTTTTATTTAACGATCGAAATTTTTATAATTAATAAAAAATTAAAGGAAACAAACGAAATATCGCAACCCAAAAGTGTCTTCCTCGAGTTTTACTGGGTACTGCTTGCATGCGTTCCCGTAATTATCTTCTGAATGATTTCTTGCGAGATGTTATTCCATTGTTATGCAAGTGCTGTTCTAAACTCTCCCAAGTTACTAGGTAAGGGTATTCGGCTTCTAACGCGTCTCCTAAACTCATCCCAGACATGTTCTACCGGATTTAAGTTCCAACTAAGAGAAGGCCATTCCACGACGGTTACTTCTACTTTATGAAGATTATACAACAAGATACAACTCTTGCTGCATGTGGCCCAGCGGTATCATGCTTTAGAATAAAAGCACCATTTATAAATGGAGCATACGGGACCACTTCTTCTTGGAGGATATCTGCCACACATTGAGCCGATGTTAATGAACCTCCCTCAACGAAGACTAACTCTGGGTGAGTTTCATAGGCAATACCGGCCCAGACTATCAAAGACTCTTCCTGACAACTGACGTGGTACAAGAAATTGTACTGTGCGTAGCGTTGCCTTGGTCTTCGCCACACCTGATGTCGACCATTAGTACCGTCTAGTCGATGATTTCTGAAAAGTTTAGGGTTTGTGTTTAGCGTACGCCTTTAAAATGACTTCCCGAAGTCTTCTTCTTACCGCGCACTAGCTAATATTGGTACCACCTACATCCAACAAGCAACTTTTTACCCTAACTGCAGTAGTATGCCTATTTCTTAATACGGATGAAATAATAAAACGATCTGCCCGCTCTGAGGTGGCTCTTCTTCGTCCAGATTTCCAAGTAAAGCCATCTTCTGATGCCATTGCCATACTATTTGAATACTGGAACGGCTGATTTCCAAAGTTGCCGCAACATAATGCTGACTTCGTCCATCTTCAACTAGAGTAATAATGTTAACTTCCCTTATTGTTTGATAGATTATTTTACAGACATATATTGACAACACTAATAAACGCCAAATTAAAAAAATGATACGGTATTAACGATGTTACAACAATCAGAATTAACTGAAAGAACTGATAACAGGGACAAACATGAATTCAAATGAACCACTCAAAATGAACATCTATGCACCTAAGTTTAATTGTTTCAAAGATGAGATAATTTTTTATTGTTTCACGTTACCAAGCCTACTGCGTAAATATTGAATAGTAAACAGTTTCGAACAAATTTAATACCTACGTTTGATAATATTGAAGTGGCCCGGCTTTTTCTGTTAGTTAGTGTAGCTGTTTTGTTAATTAATATGCTTCCTAATGGGGTTCTAAGCGAATTATTTCATAAACTTGAAACATTCTAGGTAAATTTTGAATAAATTGACGTTTAAATCGAAAGTTTAGAATGATTAGCACTGGCCAATTTATTCTATTTATATTAGAAACCACGAAAACAAACATTATGCATTTTGTTAAAATTTGTTAATCTAATCTCAAACATTAATAATTTTTGCATTATTCAATTTAATTTTTGTATTGTTATTCTGTTCGGTTTGTATTTTTTATTTAGTTTCGGACTAACCACTGTTTGGTGAACTTTTCCCGTGATAAATTTTGTTTGCATTATGTATTAATATATACCCTAAATAATTTTCAATATCGCTGTATTTGTTAATGAAGTAGCTTTACAGTTTCCTCAAATCGTGTTTTAATGACATATTGATATACAGGGTGAGTCGGGAGGAACGGACCAAACTCCAGGAGTGTATTGTACACGTGAAAATAATGTAAAAAAACTCAAATGTTGTTATCCGATTTTATATGTTTTCAAGTTAGAGCGTAATTAAAAATAAACAAAATATCATACATTAAAGTTTTGGTAATCATAGCGTTCTTATAATAAATGTTCAAAAATACCACCATTCACCTCTAAACATTTTCTGCTTCGTCTACGAAGGGCGCTTGTTACTCTCCCGATTAAGTCATGTCTTTGTTTAAGATCGGCTGCAGCATTTCTAATACGTTGAATTAGTGCATCCCAAGTGTTCACTTTTACTTTGTACAGTTCATCTTTGAACCAGCCCCATAAACAATAATCTAGTGCTGTGAGGTCTGGAGATCTTGGAGGCCAACTAATAGGACCACCGCGATCAACCCAACGCCCAACGTCCAAATGTTGCTTGACCTGACGAGCGAAATGCGAAGGAGCTCCATCGTGCTGGTAGTACATTTGCATTCTGATGTTTAAAGGAGCATTTTGTAACACTTTAATCGTACAAACTCAAAAATTAACGTTAAATCACTTTCACAATACACTGATACATTATCAGAACAACAAAGTTATCAAATGTTTTTGAGCCTCGAACATGGCATACTAGATAAACATTTTTAATTACAGGCGCCCTTCGTAGACGAAGCAGAAAATGTTTAGAGGTGAATGCCGGTATTTTTGAACATTTATTATAAGAACGCTATGTTTACCAAAACGTTAATGTATGAAATTTTGTTTATTTTTAATTACGCTCTAACTTGAAAACAAATAAAAATCGGATAACAACATTTGAGTTTTGTTACATTATTTTCACTTGTACAATACACTCCTGGAGTTTGGTCCGTTCCTCCCTCCTGTATATGCGTGTAGTGAAGTATTTGTATTTCACGAATTTCCATCTAATGCCTAAATGCGTTTAATAGTTATTTACATCCTTAGGGAGGAAAGTGATAGTTTGCAGGCGAGGTGTGGCAATTGTGGTCGAGGCGAAGCCGAGACCACAACCACGCCGAGACTGCAAATCACTTTACTCCCGTAGTGTGTACAACATTTTTTCTACTGCCGCTACTTACCTCCTTATTTGCCTTGCAATGGTTGTTGACAGGGAACATAATATTTCTTTAGGAAGAAATTTGACGTTTGTCAATAAACAGCGCGGAGAATACGTAACCATGGAGATTGCTTAAATTTGTTTGGCAATTTATGAAACAGCCAATCAGATCGCGGAAAACATTTAGTGTCTAGACCCGGAAAGTAAAATAAGGCTTGCTTATTGGCTGAATTTAATCACTTTCCCGGCGAGGTCGGTTTTTTGGCATTTTCCGACCTGTTAGACTCGTACTTGCAACTGGTTTTCCATTGCGGCAGTAGAAAAACAGATTGTTTAAAAATTAAAAACGTTTGCGATCCTCAATTTTAGAATCGGTATACGATTTTCAATTGGGTAAATAGAATCGAAAACTATTTCCGATTCTAGCATTCAAAAATAATTTTTGCAAATAGCGATCCCGAATCTGAAAACAATTGCCGATTTTAGAGCAGAAAAGCGATTTTCGATTTTAAAATAGGAAAGAGATTATTGATTTTAGAATCGGAAAGCGATACTCAATTCTAGCATTTAAAAATAATTCTCGTGTTTTAAACTAAAAAGTACCCCAGGTTTTATTGACTTATGATGTTATTTTAAACGATCTGACTGCAGGATATTAAACTTGTCTATATTAAAAATTTTTTCATCGTTCAGCCAATATTTTTTTCCTCGGTAGAAAATAGATACATATTTGTGTGTTTATATAGGGTGAGCCTGTTAAAACAAACCAGCTTGATTTATCGGTTAATTGGAATATTAGAAACGTTATCTGTAATAATATCTGTTTCCCCCGTATGCGATTTCAGTTGAATGTACTTCCATTTCGTTTTCGATTTTACGTTAATTAATAACCGTTTAATTTGAACAGGCAGCTCAAATTCACAACATTTTTAAAGTATTTTAGAAAAACTCTAAAAGTAAACTAGTTTCAAAAATGGGGCATTACAGAAAACAACGTTGCAAGTAACGCATGCCACCAAAACTGTGAATTTTGGAAAACATTATTTTAATTCACCGTTTCTAAAAACCGCATTACGGTATGTCCAAACATTTTTTTTAATACTGAAGTAATTGAGATATAAACCTTATCCACCTTAGCAGACTCAATCTGTACATTTATAGTATCTGCTAAGTTACACTCGGTGATTTCGTTCTGTAGTGCATTCAAAGACTTTGTTAAATCTAATTAATAGAGATTGCAATGGCTTTTATATTATTGTTTATGTAATATAATATTTAATTTAAATCTAGTTTAAAAATATCAAAAAATAATGAGCTGCGGGTAGCAAGTGACATAAAATTTGTAAATTTTGTTCTCCCTACTACACATTGGAAGTAATCACTAATCATACAACCATGTCCTCTTTTAACATGGATTTTCCACAATTTGGATATTTTACGAGAGAAAACTGTGAGAGCAATACGACAAGAATATAAAGCAGCAATATGATCCATTCAAATAAAAAATGGAGAAAGTAACTAGGGGAATGCACAATATAAAATATAGGGTGTTCAATAAAAAAGGGAGCGAAATATCAAGAAAATGAAACGTTTTCTAAATAAACTTCTAAACAAAAGTATGGTACTTAACCTATGGGTTCAACTAGTGTTAATATGCATTTTTATAAATTTGATTTATTAGGCATATATATGGCGTTTTTCGTATCAGTGCATAATTTGTAATACATTTTTTTTATTGGCTGATTCACATTTTACTACTTTTTACTGTTTTATACATATTTCGACGTGCCATTTTCCAAAGAAATATACGAGGTGTGTTCAATTTAAACCCATCTTTGCGTTATAAAAAATGTATTCAACAATTTAATTACAAATAATTACCGTCATAGTTAAGGCACCTATCCCATTTGTTTTACTAACCGATGTATACCCTGCTAATAAACTTCTTGTGGCTGCTGATTGAAGAAATCTTCCACAGCTATCTGTACTTCTGCGTCAGACTCAAAATGCAGACCTTTTAACGCTCTTTTCAGCAGCCCAAAAATATGGAAATCGCAAGGCGATAGATCCGGGCTATAGGCTGGATGCTATAAAACCCTCCATTTTTTTTCGTTAAAGATTTTCTTTTACCACATTAGCAACATGAAGCCTAGCATTGTTGTGCAGCAAAATGACCTCACGACTAAGTTTTCCTGGACGTTTCCGTCTTATTGCTTGATGAAACTTGTTCAAAGTTTTATTATACAGATTTGCATTGACGTTTACTTCAGGTTCCTTAAACTCTATCAGCAAGGCTCCTTCATAGTCGAAAAAAATGTTCACGTCACCTTGCCTGCAGAAGGTTGTGCTTTAAACTTCTTCGGTGGTGGTAAACTTGAATGTTTCCACTGCATCGACGGTAACTTACTGGATGGCTCGTAGTAATGGCACCAAGTTTCATCCCCAGCAACTATTGACAGAAGAAACTCATCACCATTTTGCCTTTAGTCTGTGAGGTGTTGCAGAGATAAGTCCATTCGCAAGCATTTTTGTTCATTAGACAAGAGACCAAAAATTTCTGAAATTTCTCTAATTGAAATTCGACGATTTTCTCTAGTAAGGCCTTCCATACATGCCATATTGTTTTCTGTTAATGCAGTACACCGTGTGCCTGGTCGCGGCTCATCTATAGTCCCCTCTTTTCCATTCTTAAATTTTTGGCACCATTACTTCACAGTTGGGTACGCAATACATACATGTCTGTATTGGCTGCACACCCTCAGCACATAAAAATTGTAGGACCAAACTTGGACGGATTTTCAACAACAAACGCCATTTCAAAATCGAAGTTTTAAAATTCAGAATCAAATTCAAACGCCAGAAACTTATTAATGTGGTGCTTACAAACCCTGTTAACATTAAAAGACGTCATTTGAATTATTGCATTTGTTTTCAAGGCTAAGTTGATCAAAGATGGGTTTCAGTTGAACAATCCTTGTAAATAAGCATTTGTAGTTCGCGAAAGAGTACATTGAATGTTTCGAATTTGGCTTTGGTCTTTTATTCCAAACGAGATGTAATTATTGAATGAAGTTTGTAAATTTGAAACGCTTCATGTATATCTAATTGACGTTTAACACCACAGAAGTGTAAAAATGTTATTACGTTATTTTATGTAAATGCATGGTTATGTTTAAGTGTTAAGCAAGTGAGATTTTCACGTCGAAATACGTATACAGCAGCAACAGACTAATATGATTTGTTGAAATTATTAACATTGTTTTATGTAATAAATTTATTGTCTAGATTGTTTTTGTCTACTGTATAGCCCCTATACTGAATACTCCGAAAGTACATCACTATAGTAACATAGGAACATATCTACATAAAGCCTGATTACTATTAAATTGTCGCCTGCAGTTGATTAAGTAAACCTAGCTGTAAGTGACGTTTGCGAAAATACTTAAGAATTTTAATATCTAAGCGGCGTAGCCCAGCTATAGCTGTTAATCTTTTGTTATAAAGTTGTTTAGTTGTCAAGATGCCGTTAAAAGAAAAAAGTGTTCGCGAATGAATTTTGCGTAAATGGACGGATAATCCTACAATTTCTACTTTAGCTCTTGCCAAATTTTTTCAAACGTCTTAAAGAACAGTCCAAAGGTGCCTAAAGACAATCAAGGAAAACGGGACTATTGAAAGGAAGCCGCGTGATGGTCGATCAACCGATTTTGTAGTCGTAAACTAGAAGCAAAGATTTGTAAATTGTATGATAAGATCAATTTTGTCTCAAGATGTGGCAAAAAAAGTCAATCAAATACGAAAAAAATTAAAAAAATTAAATCCTTTTTCTTGAGTTTAGTTAAACCCTTAACCATATTGTCTACTATTTCAATGCTGTCTGCAAAGATAATCCCTTCTCTTCTTGTTTAGAGATTGCAGTTGAAATCCAAGCCTTCAAGCTTCTTCAATGCCCTACGCTTCTTCAGAGTCGAATTCATTAACAACTTTCTGCACAATTTCAAAATTTTCAACGTAATACACAGCAGCGTCGATCCAAGTTCCCCATCTTGTAATGATTGGGGCGGGCGGAAGTGAAAGGTCCCCCACAGTTTCCCGAAACTTCCCGAAACTTCTGCACACGACTCGGTGCTTTGAGAAGCATCTTTTTCACAGATGATATCAGCACGTTAACGTTAAAGATTGCGAACTAAGTCAGTTACTCGGTGTAAACCATGTGCTAAACAGGTCACATGTGTTATGTTTGGATACAAAATCTGCAGTCCTCGCATTGCTTTGCACGTATATGGGGCAGTATCACTAAAAACCACTCGCACTTTTTCATATAAAATTCCAGAAGGCCCCAATAAGCTTAGAGAGTTGTTGAAAAAAGCAGCAATTGTTGAATGATTCCCGTTGTCCAAGACTTTTAAACTCAGCAGATATAATTTATTTTTTCCTCGTTATCCCCTAATATACTAAACACAAAATTTGCTACGCATACTTGTTCTGAATCGGTTGTTTCGTCCAAAGACACCCAAACTCTGTGATCCTTTACTTTTTCTCTTAGTTTGTGTAATATTGCTGCATATAACTCGGAAATATATTTTTTTCTTAATGTCGATTCGTCTTGTGAAATCATCATAGTCCCTCACAAACTGGTTTAAAAAAGCATTTATACACTTTATTTCTTTCGACATCTTGAAGATGTTAACACACTCTTGGAACTAGTAGACAACTGATTGTTGATGAAATGATAAATTATTACACTTTCAACTTTCACAGGTTTCCCTATTAACGCAACAGGACCACTCAAACCCTGAAAATCTTCTTAACATTTCCAAGTATTCTGTTTTTTAACAACTAAGAAAGTACCCACCTATTCAAAATACAGAATGAATGAGTTTAGAAGATTATTTAAAATTTCTGGAAAATCCCAGACTGCTTCTCAAAGTGAATATGTACTTGATAACAAAAATTTGTATAAATATGCAAATTAAACAGACAAATGGTGCAAATTATACATTAATGTTCCAAACAATAAAATATGCATTTACTACCAAAAATATCTAAAATATGCATTTGCATATTTGCATATTTGCATATTTGCATATGCAAATGCATAATTATCCTACGCCTTTTATGTAGGTAAGTTAGCATTTTCGAAATGTCTAATAAACGCGTGCCCAAATTACTTTCCTATCGAAAATACAATTACTGCCAGTAGCGTCCATATCAATGGAACAGGTATGTGCAGCATTGAACAGAAGTACACTTAAATTTATTTTTCTTTGCTACGAATAACAAACAGTCTAGATTGCTCTAGAATTTCCTAGTTCATAAACATTTTTAATAATTAAAGGGCCGTGCTACTTTCTAGAAGCCATATTGTGTCGGTCAACCTCTTTTTCTGTACAATAATCTAAAGCCTTACTATTAGTAATTATTCTCTGTCTATGGTTGCTTCGCTCTAGAAAGAGTATAGTGACCGATGATACAAGATTATGAAAAAAAAAAAATGTATTTAAAAATTGCCCGTCTTCATGTCTCCCAAAAAAATTTTGAACAACATTTGTTTGTAAATGTTTAGATAGACACTAATAAATAGATACTAGAAAACCATTACAGTGTTGTTCATAACTAATGAAATATTAAAACGTTATTTTGGAAAACATTTTAAAAACGGGAGAAACATTTAACGTACTTTGGCCGCAAGTAAAAAATTCTTTACGTAGGACCTTGAAGAGGAAAGTTTTCGAAATAATCAATTCCAAAGTTACTTAATAAACACTTCAAATACACTACTTTTGACAAACAAAAGATAAAAAAAATGTGAAAAAAAAAAAAGAAATAACTCAAACAACTGTCAAAACATGTTTTTTTAAATTATTATTGGTCTACTCTAATTACTTTACCATACATTTTAGAAACTTTGGGACTGATTATTTCGAAAACTTTCCTCTTCAACATCATGCGTTTTTGACAATGTCGTACTCAGAAAAATGTGTTGTATCGAAATTCGTGAACAAAAGTATGGGGTAACATTTAAAAAAATTGTTGATGACGTCATAGTGCGAAAACAAAAGACGATCGAAAAATGACAATTATCAGGAAAGATGCACTCATAAAAAGTAAGGTTGACGTGTCCGAGGATTTTCTGTGAAAACCCTTCTAAAATGTTTTATTGAATTTATCCACTACTTTACGAAAGCACTGTATAGTGTATTCAGGGAAAATGTTAAATGAGTATACCCTTTTAATATGCTAATTTTTGGAACATTCTGTATATAGCTTGTTTCTAAATTTAGAGCAAGTTGATTTATTCAGCTATTATGTGCTGTAGGAACAAAAACCACATTGTAATAAAAGTAATACAGTTTTAGACAATCAGTTTTTCGGGCAAAAAAAAAAAACAAAATGGCTGCTTTCTCTTTCAAGCCGGAAGAGACGTTAGCTGAATTTTTTCAACTGTATCTTGTACTTTTAGGCTAATTAGAATGTATGAAATTTCCTCTTTAAAATACCGTAGTACAACCGTCGACATAAACTTACTAATAACACGTTATTGCATTACTTTTAAAAATTGTCTGGTTTGGCTAGAAGCAATCTATAGTAGCGCCCAAAAAGATTTCACACTGAAATAATATTAAATTATTGCTATTAAAAAGTTATTTCACTAACACTTTTATAATGAATTTATTGAGCCTTAGCTAAACAGATAAATATATCGTTGCTGAGTTTCTCATATCCCTCATCCCTGCGGTCCTCGGCGTTCTAGTTGCTAGTTAGTGCACTTGCCTATAGATCCAAGTGGCGTGGGTTCCATCCTGGTTGAGGTCGGTGAGATTTTTCTATCGGGGAAACAGCAAGTGGGCCTTCTGTCGGATAACAAGAAAAGTAAAGTAGGTATCGTAGGTAGGGTGTACAATGGGACAATAATCACTGCAGTGCGTAGAGATCCTTGCAAAACCGCGTCCTAGATCTCGCTCCATCAAAATACAATACAATACAAAATGTCTCATTCTTAAAATCAACACTCATAACAATTAGGTTGCAGTTGATGACATAGTGGAAAAGATATGGTCAAAGTATTCTAAAAAACGAAGGTGTGAAATCTTTTTGAGCGCTAGTTATAGGCAACTGGACTATGGCGTCACTTTATTTTTAACGCTGTGTAAAAACTCTCTAATAAGTGAGATGTTTGCATTTGAAATAATATACCTATTTAACCATTGATTGATTGATTTTTTAAATGCAAATATCTTTCATATTTTATTAACCTTAAATTTAAAAGTAGCCACTCTTTTTGTTTTCAGAAGTATGGAAAAGCAGCTTCTGAGTTTGAAAAGAATCATCGATGACGTTTTAGTTTTTGTAGCCGGTTGTAAAACGTCCTATGAAAATATTTTTGAATTTTAATAGTGTTTTGATTAGAAAATATATCTCAATTTTATTGATGTATTTTTGTTGTGCAGTAAACAACAATGTTAGTATATTTTGTTATTTCATAAATGCACTTATAAAATAGGAGTAGCATGTTTGTTCCATTACGAATTAAAAATTGTTGTAAGTACTTGGATAAAATAACGTAGAAGGTTTCCTTTATCGTTTATTACCTTGATCGTATCATCTATTTAGATTATCCCGAAGGTAAGGTACTTTCGCAAGGTGTGTTCTTTATATGACTTCATAAATAATGTTTTCTAACTGTCATTCGTTTATTCCCCATGTACCAGTAATTTTTGAAAATGTTTGTAATAAATTAATGCAAAAACAGAAATTTATTTATGACGGTTTGCCAATGGGAAGTCCAATTTTAGCTAATATATTTATGGAAAATATACAACATCGAATTTATTTACATAAAATTATATTTTGTTTCCGTTACGTTGATGATATTTTAGCATGTTTTAATAGTTCATTTGAGTTTATTGGTAATTTCTAAACGTTTATTAATACTCTACACTCAAACATAAACTTTACATTCGAAACAGAACAAAACAGATGTATTAATTATTTAGAATTCAACATAAAAATTACTTCCAAAAACAAACTCAAATATGTACTATATTTATAGAAAACTTACACAGATATCACAATACCATAGGACTCATGTCACCATAAAAGACATAAATTAGCAGCCTATAGGTCATTGATACATAGAGCTCTAACAGTTCCCCAAGTAACAGTGATTACACCAAAGAGATTTCGATTATTAAACAAATTGCACACAGTAATGGATACAACACAAAACTGATAGACACACTAATCATAAAGAAAGATTATAAATTAGCAATTCAAAGAATGTATTCAAAAGACTACTTTGAAAATGTTAAATATATTTCAATTCCTTATTTTGGTGATATATCGGAGAAAATGGCTAAAATTATAATCAAAACAAGTACATTTAAAGTAATTTTATAAAACAACAAAAAATACTTTCAACACCTTATTCAACGCAAAAGATAGAACTAACGATTGGTTAAAATCAGGTATTTACAAATTAAACTGTTCGCATTGTAATTATGTATACTTAGGTCAAACAATTAGACATTTTGATGCCAGATACAAAGAACACATACGCTCATACAAATACAAACATCCGGAAAAATCTAACTAAGCTAAACACTTATTAGAACACAATCATGCATTGACATCAAACAGTATAATAACATTTTTACCAGTGGCGGCTCGTGAGTTAAGAAAGAGGGCGGGCACAAGAAAAAACTTAAAACGTCACTTTCATCTTTGAATAAAACGCGCGATTGCGCGAAAACAGCGCTCCAAAGTCCAAATTCAAACGTTGACTGCAAATAGGGAACACTTCGCTCGGCGCCCAATTCGCCTGGTATATCGCGTATAGCGAAGATAACCGATAGGCAACCGAATGATCCTCTACATAGGTACAAATCAGAGCGTTCCCCGGAAAATAGTTTTGAGGCTGTTAGCCACGCTTGTGGTGCGGAAGGAAAATTTGATACCATCGTTAAAATAATGAAATTAAAATAATGCACTGAATTACATGCGAATTTCATTCTGTGTTTATCTTGGTGGTTGGGTGGGCACGTGCCCTTGTGCCCTTTAGTACAAGCCGTCACTGATTTTTACACTTCTGTGAAACGTAAACTGGATATACTCTAGGCCTTTCCAATTCACAAACACATTTTAACAAACACACCTTTAACGAATGAGCAAATTGAGCTCATAATTTCCCCGCTATTGGAAGTTTTGGAATAGAAGACCTGAGCCAAGTCCAAAATCAACATCCAGTGTGCTGTTCGCTAGCTACAAATGCTTACTACATTAAATGCTTTTAAAAATGACATTTTGTATGTCGAAAGAAGTATAAAGCAAAAGAGCAAATATAAATACCTGTTGAAATTGTCTATTATTAGTATTAAAGTATACCCAGATGTTAAGCAAAATACGTAGATTATTCAATGTATAGGTATCTGTTTGTCTGTATGAGCAATTTTGGTTCTGATAACAAGAGATGGTTATTATTATATCTTTAGTTTCTGTCAATATCTTTTATATATTATATTTAAAAAATTACGAAATACTTTCTAAGTAAATATAAAAATATCAGTAGGGCCATAGTGACGGAAAAAACCATTTGCAGAAAATTAGATAGAACTGCTAAAAACGTTATTTAGCATTTTACGAATATAATAACAATAATAAAATACAACTTAACAATACAGGATAATATCAAAAACACTAAAATATATTTCATTTTTTATATTAAACCGTTAAGAAAGAATTGTAGTTAGGTTTATATGTATATACCAATTCAGAAACATCCGTATTATGTGAGCACATTTTTATTCAAAACGCTTTCTGTCTTTTGTTACCAGATGGTGTTTTCTTTCTGAAACACTGTGGAGACAGTCAAGGCGTTGTTAACAAAAGTGTCACAGTGTAACAGAAGTAAATCATTAAAGCTGATTTTTAAGAGTACATAATTACATATATTAAAATATGACATATATTATCGTACGGATAACTAAGTATTACATAGGCACTATTGTTTTGCTTAAAACGTGAATTAAGTAATAAGGATTCCTAACAATTTAAATCCAGCTTACATAACGACAAAACAATTCAATGAATTACTTCGCTGTAACTTTCCTAAACTCCTCTTCTGTAATAATATAAGCGTATAGCCTGTTTATGTCTAGACATCGTTAATTTTCTTGTGACGTATTTTCTCATCATCCCTTCAGTGGTCTTCCTGGTAGTCTCTTCCCGTTAAGTTTTTCAACACGGATGATCCTTGTAAATCTGGTGGAATCCGTTTGATTAATGTGTTCATTCTATGTTGATGCGGTTTTGAACCGTATGGCAAAGATGCTATCACCCACGTGTTTCAAGATAGGCTGAAACGTTGGGACAGGTGCATTGCACTCAGTGGGGAGTAAATAGAATGATATAAGAGTGCCAATGTTTAATTTTTTTTATAATAAAAGTTTTACGCCCCCTGTGTCAATATTTATTGAACACCTCTTGTAGCTATAATTAGCTTTTTCCCTTTCTCTTAGTAAAATCCTTGTATGTTATATTTTACGTTAATAAAAAGAGTTGTTAAAAATAGAACTCATAGGTTGTGATCACTAGCCAGTCGAGATTAGGTGTTTATTCTTCAATTTTAGAATTGTTACGCAGTTAACAGGCATGGCTGAGGTAGACTCCAACAGCTTTAATTATTCGTAAAATCGAGTAAATATACAGTTTAAAGTCGAATTCGAAAGACACAAATCTCAGAGGAGATTATTATCGCTAAAGCTTCACGGTTGCCAACTCGATTAGGAAATTGTGTATGGTGGTTGGTTACAGTATAAGATTTTGATAAGCTGTGTGGTAATGCTGGGAAATCAAACTAAAGTCATAATCGACGTTTTGCCCAGAAAAATTGCTATATACTTAATGTTTGGTGTACACTCTATCTTAAGCTATACCTACTTATCCTGTACTTTTAATATCGTAAAATTTCGTTCCGCAGCTTTGATTCCACAACCTCAAAAATTTGAACAGTACTGTATTTTTAAATTCGTATAGTATTTTAAAAAAATCCTGGGTTGATATACAAGGAAATTCATAAATATCGATAAATGGCGTGTTGTTTTTGTAATGAAAATTAAATACTACGTCAAATTAAAAGTAGAAGTATAAAATTAGCTGACAACTGAAAAGGGTAGAGAAAACAATTACAAAATTTAGTTTTAAATAACTGACTACTGTTGTCATGCTTTGGATTTGTTTATGGATGCTTGTAAACTGTTACTAAGTGATTATTGCGTAGGTATAGCTAGAAATTCCTGCTCTATGCTCTATGCATCATGAAGTGAATTATACTGCATTATCAGTAAAATAAGGAACTTATCTGATTTATCCAAGCTGTACTACTGAAGTACAGTAGAAGTACTGCCACCTTCTAAAATTGAACATTTTTATGGTCGCAAGAGGTTTGATACTACTGGAAAGCAATACCGGATTTATGGTCGCAAGAGGTTTGATACTACTGGAAAGCAATACCGGATTATAATATTGATTTGCGTAGAAAGTAGAATGTTGCTATAGTATGTCCCAGACTTAAAATTCAGTAGGGGTAGCATAGGGCAATGTAATTTTTATGGAGAAACTTTACACAGCGTTGTCACTTTTCTTTTACCTGCGGCTATTCTTGAAACAATCTTTTGGTGCTGAATTTCAGGGGTCCTCAAACAGCTCCTCATTGAAACTAAAGAAATTATTTGTACACATTGGACGTAAATAGGCATTTAATAGATATTAGTATAATTATAATAATTAGCGGTATCTCTATCTGCATAGTTTACACATTAACCGTATTAGTTGTAACATATATAAAATTATATTGTATATTAGTATAAAATCTAGTGCAATTAAAGTGATAAATGCTGTTAAGAGTTTAAGTTGAAACTTATTCATTATTGATGCAATAAAGTTCGTACAACTAAATTGAATAAGTCCCAAACTAATAAGAGTTTCGTTATACACTAGTCCGCTGATTGCGAGCTGTCGGTTTACCACTGTTAAAGGGGCGAAACACTGCGTGTAATCCCTTCTAATGCCAGCTGTTATGCTTAAGTTAAAAGCATTAGAAGTCATAAAATTGAAAGTTTCCTTGGTATTAAGAAATCAATTGAGGAATAAGTCTGGCAACACCACTCTTCATAAGAGCAATACTGAATTTTATGCCTGGGACAAGCTATAGATACGCTCACGTGGTATGAAGAAGTGCTTAATATAAAAACAAAATAAATCTCGCAAAAAAGAAACGAAATTGTTTAAAACAACATTAAACTGAATAATTAAGTAAAACGATTCAATCAAATTACAGTAAATTAATTACATCAAATACTGTTGGTTACACATGTTGATAATATTTGATATTAGAAGAAGGGATTAAGTGATCAATCAACATTATTATCAGTGATGTAAAATATCTTGAATTTGAAGAAACATACATTTTGTGGTAGGCGATGTTTCACTTATCTTAACGTGAAAATGCCATAATGGTTGTCTTGGAAGACAAAACTGGTGTCGTTACCTAAGGGAATCTTAAATCGGCCTGTGAATTCAAAATAAAATGTAACCTTTTACACAGGCAAATCATTATATTCGTTTGCTCTTTTTGCTGGAGGTTAGGGCAGTCTACTTGAATGCTGGAAAATGAACTGCAGGCAATGTAAACGACAATGTGTATAGGGAACGACAAAATTAATTGGCTACAGCTTTCGCGTTGTTCTGATTTTATGAAATTTAGGTAAATTTTGACATTGGAAAGAATGAACTTTCACAGTATATTGAAACATAATAAATACGTGAAAAAAATTACAATAACGTAAGCCTACACATATCATAAACATAGATTGATATTACCGTATACCGCATTGCTGTTGGCATTTTATTTATAGCATCTTATCATTATTTAGATAATCTTTTCACTGTATAGCAATCTTGGATATGTTTGGTGTCAGTTAATAAAAATCCTATGTAGGAAGGTCGCACCTTAACGTAGATACGGTGACAACAGACAAAGTTAATCTTAGTTTATTTTCTGCTACTTCAGTAGCGGGCTGAAGCCATACGGTTGATAATATGTCAAAATATAGTTCTGTTGCTACAATTATTTTTATATAGAATTCAGAATACTTACTTCTACAAGTAATTATTTGACGAATACGTCTGGCAACATCACTCTTTATAAGAGCAATACTGAATTTTAAGTCTGGGACAGACTATAGCTGCGTAACTGAACACCCGCAGGACTTACGATCATGTTATAAGTTTCTTAAATTTTGGACCTGGTAAAAGTTCCGAAGTTTGAACTCTCTAGCAAACCTTGAAGCATTTTATACAAGTTATATTTTTGAAATGTTTAATAAATAAAGATGAATGAGCTACCCGAAGCGGATCTAGCTATAACTACATTGGAGTTTTTACTTCATGGTAAAATGAAAGAATGCACAATACACTTACATCACTGTTTATATTAAAACATACTTCCAATGCAAAGTAAATAGGAATCTATAAACTATTACAACCTAAAATAATTTTAATAATAGATTCAGATCTGATAGTAAAGTACAATAATAACTGTTACAGGAAGAAGATTTAGGGGTAGGCCAAGAAGAACATAGGATCGGGGAGTTAGATATGCACAAAAGAAAAAAAGGGAGCGTTGGGCGAAAGTATTAGCTTAAGACAGAACATAATGGAAGAAGGTATGGAAGACATTATCGATAGAAAATTAACCTTGACACCGAAAGGTGCAAGAGTATTTGATTAACTAAGTAAGTAAGAAAATAGATTTGTGTTTAGATTCATAATTATATAGATTTAGAACGCACGTTACACTTAATCTTCATGTGCTGTCTTCTGAATATGATTTTATTTTAAAGGAAGCCGCTATGACATATATAATAATATATGCATAATAAGCACCGGCGGTATAGTCGTCTTTATTTAGGTTAGATATTGTTATTTTTATGCATGGAACAAAAATTTAAAAAATAGCTAGAAATGCTATTAATCAAACACTTTGAAAGAACTTTTAAAGAATCCGACCAGATTTGCCAAGCAGTTTAAATGCTCACGTTCATTAGGTTCGAAAGACTCTAAGAAGTTTATAGGATTATCGTTTATTCAGAAATAAATATTTTCGGTTGTAGACTAGATAATATTTATAGCAACTGAACTATCCTTTGATAATAACTATTAAACGTGTAATCGTAGTAAATGTTATAAAATGCATGCCTCAAATAAAATACGCTTTCGTTTTCTGTAGCCAACTTCCATCCAACATAAAACGGGCGCACATGGATTGCACCTATAATAAACTAGCCTATTCATCATTTGACTCTGGCAGGTAGTCTATTTTCGAAATATGAATTGCGCGGATAGGCACACGTGGATTGCGCGTAAGGTAATCTGTTAATCACTTCACCTTGCAGGTAGTCTATTTTCGAAACATGAATTGCGGGGACAGGCAAACGTGGATTGCGAGTAAAGTAATCTGCTAATCACTTCACCCTCGCAGGTAGTTTATTTTCGAAACATGAATTGTGCGGACAGATACACGTGGATTGCGCGTAAAGTAATCTGTTAATCACTTCACCCTTGTGGGTAATTAAATTTCAAAACATGAATTGCGCGGACAGGCGCACGTGGATTACACATAAAGTAATCTGTTAATCACTTCACACTTGCAGATAGTCTATTTTCGAAACATGAATTTTGCGTACAGGCACACGTGGATTGCGCGTAAAGTAATCTGCTTATCACTTCATCCTTGCAGGTAGTTTATTTTCGAAACATGAATTGTGGGGACAGGCACACGTGGATTGCGCGTAAAGTAATCTGCTAATCACTTTACCCTTGCAGGTAGTTTATTTTAGAAACATGAATTGTGGGGACAGGCACACGTGGATTGCGCGTAAAGTAATCTGTTAATCACTTCACCCTTGTGGGTAGTCTATTTTCAAAACATGAATTGCGCGGACGAGCACACGTGGATTACGCGTGAAGTAATCTGTTAATCACTTCGCCTTTGCAGGTAGTCTATTTTCGAAACATGAATTGCGCAGACAGTCCATTTTAAAATTTATTGTTATTTATTTGTAATAAATCAGAAAGTAAATACGAGGACAATAATGCTTGTTAATGTTATACAGGGAATCCTTCTTTTTAGTATACATTGCCTATGTATACTTTTAAAAGAAACGCGTCAATTTCGCCTATTGTGTATGCAACCAACTATACCGACAACTAAAAATCAGAAACAAACGTCACTATAGTTGTGAATTATTTGAGTATGAAGGTTATGTTGATGCAGTGTTTATATTAAATAAGTATTTCACCCTATATATAGGATGCAAAGGATGCATTATTTGTTAAATGCAAAAATTGACAGGGTCATGTTTCCGTAAGGTCCGTGCACATTATATTTCTTTTGTACAAAACACACACATTACGATAAAGTGGTGTAATGGTCAGCGTAGCTGCCTTCCAAGCAGTTGATCCGAGTCCAATTCCCGGCGATTGCAAACTTTTTTTTAATTATTATTATTCAACGTAGCATAAAATATTTCATTTCTTTTCTTCGGTTAAAACGTGATTACTTTCAGTTTTTATTTTATGGGAAAATATTACGCATCCCTCTGATTTAAATTTTCTAACAATTGTTTGACACTAAATAAAGATTAATTTTATTTTTTAGCATTGAATTAATTTGATTGCTGTGGTCACAGCATGCTTGAGTTGTCTGTATAGTTGGTTGCCTACACAATAGGCGAAATTGACGCGTTTCTTTTAAAAGTATACATAGGCTATGTATACTAAAAAGAAAAATTCCCTGTATATCTTATTATGTAAAATATTCAAACGTTTCATATATATTAGATATTTATATCCAGAGAGTCTTATTAATGTTTTTAGTACAGAAGAAGTGTTCACATTAATCATGTAGAAACATAAATTATTGTTTATTAGTGTATCAAACGAGAAATTTCTCCTACTTTATATGCTTTAATTTTCTTTTCAATACAATTCTTTTTTTAACATTATGGTCATGCTGTTGGGCCTTGTTACCTGAAGCGTAGATGTACTTATTATTACCTCAGAAGATTAAAAGATTACGCGTAATCCATACCTACCTATACGTGTATTCCGCGCAGTTAATGGTAGGTATTAACGGACTCAGGTAAAATTCCACATAATTCATGTCTGCTGCTCCAAACTTCAGCGTTTATTAAAGGTGACTTAAAAAAGATGTTAAATTCAACAGTTATCGTGTAACGAATTGTGCTGAAACACTTTGTATAAATTATCTGCACTGTAAAATGAATTATTAGTGATCAAAGCAACATGTATTTTGGAAATTTAGGTATGATTCAAAACGGTTGATAAGAATGGAAAAATCAGAAATGATAGCAATCTGAATTATTGTAAGAAAGTGAGAAGAAACAAAAATTAATTCTATAAACGAAATGATGCCGATATAAATAATGTATTAGAACAGCGACGAACAAAACGCGGCCCACGGGCCGCATGCGGCCCTCTTATGTTTTTTTTCTGTGGCCCGCAAAGGTTCGATATGATCGGTAAAAAATAAACAGTGTTAAATCTCCGCTGAAGCCGATTAGAGCGACAACGACAACACATGTACGCGGACTGTTCATCGTACAATTTTTTTGCGAACAATTATTTTCAAAAATTAAAATAACTAAAACTGATCGTCGGCACTGACTTAGAAAATTGTATACCAGTTGCAGTCTCTTCAATACCTGCCAACATTGAAGAACTTGTTGCAGCGAAGCAGCGGCAAATTAATGTCGCATTACATTGAAGTGGTAACACTTATTATTTTGTTCTTTATTAATCCAATTTATATATCGGCCAGTTATTGTTACACAATTAAAAATCTAATCTACAAATATTGATTTATACACATTCAAAAATTAAAATAACCTAAATAATGGAAAATAAATATATTTTTTATGCGGTCCGAATCGAATATTTGATTTTTTATTTGGCCCAGGGCAAAAAAATTGCTCATCGGTGTATTAGAATGATTCATTAAACCAGGTTAATAACTTAATTTTTTCCAGTACTACATGGTTACAAAACTTTAGTATGGTTATATAATTAATTAAACCTAATGATAATTGAACTTTATTACCAATATCAACTATGAAAAAATGTAATTTTACCGCAGATTAGATAAATCTCTTAACGGTTTGGTATAAACAAACGACAAATTGCTAATAACTGGTTGATAATAATCTTGGCGATTACATTATATTTTAAGGCATATATCGTCATTGTTACTATAAGTGATAACATTGAAAGTAATACAATCATTGCGAATTAGGCACACAAACACGTTACTTATTGTAGTGTGAACACTGTTTGCTGTTTACAATCGCGTAGTGTGTAGTGAACAGGGCATAAGTTTGGTCGCGTATTATGTGACTGCGATTCAAATGCAATCCCTGTTACATTTTTAAAATGAAGTTAAAATATAACGTAAGTAATTATCTGTGTAAATTTCTAATTGATAAAATTTATTTTTTGCTTATAAAACTGTTATGTCGGTTTTAGAAAACCATTACTTTTTCCAATATAACATATTCTGGATCTATGAATGTGAAATAAAATTTTATAATTCAGCAATAAACAAGATTAAACATATCTGATTTTAGGAGGATTTTTATAGTACCTGAGTATTTTTTTTATATCTACCTATTTAGTTTAATTAATTTTGTATACGTTTTAGGTTAATACCGTAGTGGGTGTGCGTAACCTTTATTTTTGATTTCATTAAGTTTGAAACAGTTCCGCTATTAATCGTGTTTATAGTATTGAATCAAAGAGCTTCTCCGATGAATTGCAAGGCACCCACTGCAATGATTTGGTTGTTATATTAATGTTGTAATACACCTTAGTATATTAATAAATTTGATAATCGTTCTAAAAAGAAATACAATTGAAGATTGATTAGCTTGTTTTAATATTATAGGACTATGATTACGTCTTTTAACAAATACGTAAAATATGCTTGTTGGTACTATATAAAAGTACTTAGCATTAAAATGTTGATCTCACGTTCACAAGGTTTTTTCTATGTACATTATTAGACATTTAATTAAGAGACGTACTTAGCACTTTTAAATTAAATTTAGGTGATTCGGAATAATAAATTTAGCTGTTTTATTTTGCAGGGATATTTCCTACTTGCGTTGGTTAGTAGGGTGTAGACTCTTATAGGAAAACATTTCTCTAATATTTTTAATGATATAAATAAATCAGAATAAATAGTAACTACTAATGAGCAATTGCCGTCAAGTACAACATGATGAAATAGATACTAATAGAAAGTGAAAATGCATTATTAATTTATTAGTTTTTAAGTTTTAATTTTTTTTAAATTCAAGTGATAGCTTCATTTGAAATAAATAATAGCGTTTCAATTCTAAAAGCTTGTATTATAAAAATCATTACATTTAATGTAAATCGCGACACTTATATCTGATAATTGGCAGTTACTTTACTTCCTCAATTTATGTTGAGCAACAGTAAACTACTTATGAATAACCTGTAATTATTCACTATTAAAAATATTTATAAGATCTCAAATGTGTTAAGTGCGTTGGCGACTGTTAATTAACCCTTACATTGATTCCATTTTGTAAGTTTGTAAGTTTTTTTCATGATGATTTAGGAATTTCCGTTATCAACCAATTACCTTAAAACTTGAAGTATGTACTTGTGTATACCTTTTTATCTATGCAGTTTGTTTGGTTATCGTGTCTACTTATTTTGCCCATTATCAAGGTAACATTTTATTGTTTTGTATTTTTTGCGGAAATATTTCATAGAATCTTTACGAACACATCAATTTAAAGGGAATATGGTTTTAATTAGTTTTCAAAGTCAAGCGAACATTTACACAAAATTGGGACGTGATATGAGTACAAGAAATTTCTCTACAAAAAAGGAAAACAATCATGGTTCAGTACACTTTCCAATCTTACTCTCCGTCGAGTTTGTTCCCTCCAAGACGTTTACAAAATTTGCCCAGCAGCTGTTTCTCTTGCTTGAAATAATTGGAATAGAAAGGAAAAGTCTATTACAAAAACTATCTAGTGTAAACTGCCTTGGTTTTCAAGTTACATGAACTTTTTCCAGTGTTTATACAGGTTGATTCTAAACTTGTGCGAATAACTTTAACATATGCTGAGGATAAATCTATCTAAATCACCCAGTAAATTAACACTGTAAAAGTGCCGAATTAAAAAAATTACTAGGTAATTTAGGAGTTTAATTTCAAGTTTTTGCACATGTTTAGAATCACCCTGTATAGCTTGTAACGCGTGTATGGTTTTTCTTATATAGTTTTATTACAAAGACAAAAATGAAATAATTTTTCTAATGTGTGTTTTGGATGTCTCATATTATTATGTTTTCAAGTAAGAATTTCCATGGATCATTTACGTCGTGGTGGCGATTTTCAACTTTATTTAGATTCTGTAGTATAGTAAATACATTGAGCAACTTTTATAGCCTTTTAGATAGTATTGTCACTGTACAAACGACAATAGAGTATTTTCTACTGTTTTTATCAGTTTGAATAAAAAGATAGGTATTTCAACATTTGCAACATACATCGGAGCATCTTCAAAGTTTTATTTTTTAAACACCCTGTATATTTTTACATTTTTGAATTCAGCGTAAACGTATCTATCCAATGATCTCTTGTTTAATGACTCCGGTTGCAGCGTTGCCGAGTTAATCTAAAAAATGTGAAAATTTTGGTCGGCACAAGGTTTAACAAATTTATTCGGTGCGAGAGTATTATGATTAATTAAGAATACGTATTTTGCAGTTATGTAGTCAAGTCATGTGCTAAAGCTAACTACCAGAATTAATTTTTAGTATACACCTATGGTGTTTTTACACCACTAGTAGTTATGGTTTTGACACAAAGTGAGTAGGAATTTTAGCAGCTATGTTTCATTATATAGGGGTAGATATGAAGTCAGTAACTCTTTTGTGTAATTACCTTTCTGATCGATCTCAAGCGGTTAATGTGGAAGGTTGTATATCAGAATTTCGGAAAATTGATGCGGGTGTCCCGCAAGGCTCGATTTTAGGGCCACTTCTCTTTAGTATTTACATACTGATGTTTCCTTCTGTACTACGTGCATGTTCCTCCCATTTCTACGCTGATGACTCGCAAATCTATATGTCGTTTGATCCCTCTCTAATTCAAAATTCCTGTCAGAGCATAAATCAAGATCTGCAAAAATTAGTCGATATCTCAAAAGAGCATGCGCTTAAATTAAATGCTGGCAAATCAGCTGTAATGCTGTTTGGTAGAAGGAATGATGTAAGCCGGGCCGCGAAGGAGGTAGTAATTAGAATAGAGGATAGCATTCTCCCTGTACATGAAACGTCTAAAAACTTGGGACTAACCCTCGACTCTGCGTTGCGCTTCAAGCAGCACGTGTCAAAATGTTTACAAAGTGCCTACTGTAACCTCAGACAAATTTTGTATAACCGACATGTTTTGAGCAAAGAAATTAAAGTTGTATTATGCAATAGCCTAGTTTTATCAAAAGTTGATTATTGTGACGTTGTTTATGGTTCCTGCCTGGACTCTCGAGATACTGCCAGGTTGCAGAAACTCCAGAATGCATGTTTACGACTAATATTTGGTATACGAAAATACGAAAGAATTACACACAAACTAATAGAGGTTTCTTGGTTAAACATGTTTAATAGGCGCTCTTTACATGCTTCATGTCTTTATCATAAAATTCTACTTACCAAAACCCCGCCGTATCTGTATAATAAAATCAGATTTCGAACCGATGTACATAATCTAAATTTGAGATTCAGGGGCAATATAAGTATTCCTATGCATTATACTGAACTAGGTAAGCGAAGTTTCTCTTACCAAATAGCTCACAATTATAACAATTTACCCTTGCATCTCAAGTCACTACCTCTGCCCAGGTTTCGATCTCAGCTCGGGAGATTACTTCTTGCTGTGCAAAATTCATAACGCAGTAGTTAATGAATTCTAAAATGGATTGATGTGCAGTTCTCCTCTTTCGCTGTGTATTGTCATACACTCATCGTTTTCATTTTCTTCCCC
>JABXWE010020773.1:0-28849 GCA_014611495.1 Limonius californicus | reverse complement strand
TAATGGGAAAGGCACTGAAAGAACTGCCTAGAAAAGGTATTATTTTGCTAACCATATTTTTCAGTGCAATTCTTCGTCTGACTTACTGGTCACTGCAACTCAAATTCGCATAAATTTTTATGATACTAAAACCAGGGAAACCGCCAAATGAGGTGACTTCTTATAGACCTATCAGTTTACTATCAGTGATTTCAAAATTGTTAAAAAATTAATTCTCAAAAGAATACACGCCGATACATTTTTAGAAGAGTCGCTACCTCATCACCAGTTCGGATTCAGGCACGAGCATTCTACCATCCCACAATGCCATCGCTTAGTTGACGTAATAAATAAAGCAATGGAAGACAAGAAATATTGTTGTGCAGTCTTTCTAGATGCTCAACAAGCCTTCGATAAAGTCTGGTATCAAGGGCTATTAATCAAAATTAAAAAATCCTTTCCTCACCAGTATGTCCTTCTTCTTAAGTCCTATCTTGCAGATCGCTACTTTCAAGTAAAGTCCGGCTGTGAAGTATCAGGTATTATGTAGTAAGAACCTTTGCGGATGATACCGCTATTCTCTCCTGCCACGAAGACCCGCAAACAGCAAGCTATCACATACAAGATCATATAAGCTCTGTCAGTAATTGGTTGACAAACTGGCGTTTAAAGGTCAACGAATCAAAATCCGTCCAAGTTACGTTTACGCTGAGAAGGCAGCAATGTCCACCTATATCAATTAATGGCATTGAAATACAACAGTCCAAGTAAACGAGATACCTAGGTATGCACATGGATAATAAACTTACGTGGAAAAACACATTGGCAAAAAAGAAAAGAAATGGACTTAAAAGTCAAAAAACTTTACTGGCTTATGGGCAGAAACTCCCCTCTTTCATGTGAAAACAAGATTCTTCTGTATAAGGCAACCATCAAGCCTATATGGACGTATGGTATCGAACTGTGGGGTTGCGCTAGTTCCTCAAATGTAGACGTGCTATAGAGATTTCAGTCCAAAACTCTGCGTGCCATAGTCGATGCCCCGTGGTACATATCTAACCGTACATTACATGAAGATCTAAGGATACCATACGTCAACGAAGTTATACATCACTACATGACTAACCATATGCATAAACTTCAAGTTCATCCCAACCCAACTATTCGGCCTCTCTTAGACAAAACCCATCGAAAACGCTTGCGTAGGAAATGGACAATAGATTCAGTAACTGAGGTTTAGAAATGCTCAAAAATTCTTTACATTCAAAAATGCCGGTATAAGTAAAGTCATTGTATCATTATTTTATAGTATAAGGTAACGCCACTGGGCGATATTCTTAACATGTCATGTACATAAAGAACAAATTAGCTCATGGAATGTATATATATGTAAGTTGTTCCGATTTCTAATAAATAATAAACTACAAAAAAAAATATTTGTTCTTCAGCCTTGTAAGTTTTAATACATTCATCCACATTTGTAAACGTTTCTGGGTTTTTTTCCTTTAAATTTCTGCTCCACAATTCCAATTTTCTACAAAAACCATTAACTATTTCACTCGTATCGAACATATGTGTGTTTGCTCCTTGGAGTTGAAGATTCAAGATATTTAATTTCTCGAATATGAAACTTCATAGGAATCAAATTTCTATTTTAATTTCCGTTTTTATGTTGATTATAGATTTCGTTATTTTTTTTTCAAGATGAGTTATGGAAGGCCACTCTCGCGAAGCCTTTGAAAAGTTCCCTTTGTAGGCTAGATTTGCCGTTTAAAAAATTCTCAGAAATGTGAAAGAACAATTGCATCATATTTCTCAATGTGGTGTAATTATTTTTGACCAACGCATGTTGGCGTTGCGTTTAGTTCTTCAGTCGATTTTACACCTTCGCTGACACCGGTCGCCCATGTCCATCTACGGGGGCCGTTAAGAAAATTTAGTAGGCACTAAACACTGGGCACAGACCGACGGATTATCGATTATTATCGATATATCGATTATTATTCTTCGCGGCTCTTCTGCTAAACTGAGTATTTTGCTTTGGGCAAATAGAATCTCGACCAAGTCGAATTTACATAAAAAATTAACAGTGTGTTAAGCTTTGGTGCATGGACAATTAAGTGTAATCGTCCTTTCGATCTTTATCGGATATAAGCGATTTAAAATCCGTGGAAGTTTGTACTTCTTGGAGCAGTTGTTTCAACCGTCTCAACCTCTTTGGGAAGCAATCTAATCCCCAGGGACGTACCAGCAATTATTTCGTCCCAAAGTCTCCCGAGGAACGTCGCCTACGTTTTTCCCGGACCTGAAAATACCCCCACACTGTACCTGCATCTGGAAATCAACCCGAAATTGTGCCCCTCTTTCTACTCGATTCACCGAAAGTCAAAGTAAAGGAATTCGTTTTTTTGTGTTGTGAAGAAAAAACCTTTTACGCGTTAACTTGCAAAATTCTAAGTGATTGAACCTTTTTTTTTTAAGGCGACATTTCTTTTTGTTTGCTGTTAATTGTAAAAAGAAATCACATACTGTATTATGCTTGTAAACTCAGACGCCACTGGCCACGTAGATTTGTTGAAATATTTTAAATACCGTAAGCCATGGGTGGCGAGCTCCCCCTTAATCGAACGTTCATTTTAACCGATTGTTGTATTGAGTAAAATATTACTACTTGCTGTCATTTTTTTTTTTGTACCGTCAGTTACTCTCAAAAGGTTATTTATATGTGTTTTAAAATTTATTATATCTTTCATTATTGTATATTTTTATTTGTGTGTGTAGCAATTTTGCAAGCTTTTTAAACAGGAGGGAGGCACAATAAAGGTGAGTTCGATTCCCGTAAGCTGCTGGCTCCTGGGCCTCCGACCAGAACCTGCAATCAGCTGTATTTGGAAGGTGGCGTCTACTAATTTTGACCTACTCTGTACACAACCAGGAAGATTTCCGTGAAACCGCCCTACTCCTCTGAGCTAAGCTGCAGGAATTTTTCCACCTATCTGGTTGCGGGTCGACGAAAAAACTCGTTTGGCCCGTAATACTTTACAAAGCGCAGAAAGTATCTTGATTTTAGGGGTCTCATTTTTCTATAACTTACTACGGTTACAACCGTCGTTACCACAATGTCCAGACCAGGACTCATTTCTTTGGAAGCCAGAGCTTCTCTGCGGATCACGCAATGTGTCCAGACACACTGTGGAGATTTTTGTTTCACAAGTGCTTGTATACTTTGGAATTTTCCAGACATTGTACGAGCATCATCGGTGCATATTTCGACGCAATTTTTCCACTCTATGTTTGCCTCGTTTACAAAATCATTTAAAATAGCAAATAATGCAAGTGCTGTTACCTTGGGTTCTATTGGTTTGCAGAAAAGTAGTTCTACTGGTGACATACCATCACAAAATCGAACATAGGCAATTAAATGAACATCTTTATTGCTACCTGTTGCCTCATCAAACTGAATTGAAAACAATTTGTCACGCAACTTCCCGAAAAGCTAATGCTGTACATCTTCAGCTATACCACCAATTCGACGGGCAACAGTATCATTTAATAGAGGTATGGACTGCTATTGTTTACCAAAATTATCTCCAAACATAGTTTCTACAATCTCAATTGCAGCTGGCAGAATAAGCTCTTCACCAATGGTGTGAGGTTTTTACATCTGGCTATTTTATATGAAACTTTCCTCTTGTAAGAGGCAAGTAAAGCTTTTTCATTTACAGATAAAGTTTTTTAAAAATGGTTTTTGCGTTTCTTATGATCTTAATTTTAATTCGAAGAGTTGTCGGGGTTTGTTAACGTACTCACTATGAAGCGTTTCCAAATGTCATTTAAGTTTATTGGGTTTCATGCTGTCTGCTGCCAAAATTTTTGAGCAATTGCCACGCAGGGGCCTTTCTTCTTTATTTAGTTCCGTGCTGGTAAACCCAAAATTTAAGTATTCTTCAGAGAATATTTTCTCGATTTTATCTTCGGAACAACGCTCGTCTGTGCACTTGTTGATGCTTCACCATCGTCTAATGCTCGCTTACGCCTCATATTTTTCCATGATTCTGTATAACTCTGCTGCTCCTCAAATACCGTGAATTGCAGTTAACACGCAAATTACAAAGATCAACTCGACTGAGACTGGCTGGAATTGAACGAGTTGCAGCATTTACACACGCTTGCGTCGCGGTCGCGCAGACGTTCCAGAATGTTCGAGACAAATTGGAACTTCTCGCGAAGCCGCCAGAATGTCCGATATGGTGGACGTAAGACAGACAGCAATAGAGAGGCATCGATTCTGGTTTTATCAATGTAGCGGATCGGTGTTGCCAAATATCAATAAACTTACCTATTTGTGGTAATTTTTAAGGTTTGTAACTAAGAATTAAGGTCGTAGTATAGATATAGCGTCAAAATACAATTAAATAGAATCTAATATTACAATTGCATCACGATTTCAGTAAAAATTATTGTATGAGAGCGGGGGGGGGCGATGAAAATTGTGATTGCAAATTGGATCGCAAATACTAAAAGGTTGAGAAACGCTGCCGTAATATCTTAATTTGAAAAAATAGTTTATTTTACCATTTCTCGTAAAATATTTTAAAACATGTTCTGAGTTGAGTCTGTGAGGTCAAATTAATACGGTTCAGCGTAAAAACGAAAATAGAACTTTCTGTTTTCCCAGCAAGCTGATTCGTTTTAGCAGATTCATTCTGAATACAGAGTGATTCACAAAGGCTCCCTGCGCTTCGCAACCATGCTCCATAAGTCTATTATTTACCGAGCTGTATGGTTTTGAAAATAAATTTAATCATCAATTTTTAATTAACAACAAGCGAATTTTCAGTAGAAACAAACAAAAATCGAACGCAATTTTTTAATTCCACCGCCTTGTTGAATGTGCATATACGCACGCCTATGAACTTCCTACGTCGCTTTCATTAGTTTGGCAGCGAGTGATGTTATTCAATAATTAATACATTAAAAAAAGCTTCATTGAATAGAGTTACCGAGATGATGATACATACACAGAGGTATCACTATACCTAATTTCTTAAATTCTATGTCTTACAGTATTATAAACACTGGCTTACCTATTTAATTAGTCTAGTCCTTTTAATAGTCCAACTCTCTTAACCTTTTTTTTTTCATTTATTCATATCTTTCATTTTCGCCCCCGGCTCTCTTTAAAACCCTTGTGTTCAACGACAATGTTTCCATCCTAGCCATCACAGAAACCCGCCTCAGGCCCACCCTCAATATCACAGGTTATCATACCTACCAGAAATCCCCCCTCCCCCCTCAAGGACATCTCTATGGCACGTTGCTCTTAATTTCAAGTCAGCTCACTTCCACAGCCACTCCCTCCCCCTACATCTAGCCCACCTCAAAGGCGTTGCAGCAAATCTCCATACTAATAACCTCCAAATATTAATAGTTTGCTATTACAACACCCCTATCACCCAAGTTTCCGAAAGTGTTTTGTTTCTACGTTGTAAGATGTGTCATTGTGGCTGACAGCTGTTGAACGTCGATATACTATTTATGTCAAATAAAGCTTTCTATTTTCATTTTTAATCAAGGGGGAGCAATATACATGAAGAGATGCAGAAAAATAATCTATTAAGAACTTAAATAATATTAATTATTTTAGGAGTTGAGGTTATCATTGGTGAAATACAACAATATAGGCATTAAAGTAAATTTTTTTCGATTTTTGATAACAAATTAATTAACAATTAGAGTGAATATAATCGTCCAGTTACGGAGGTCGATTTTACCGGTTCAATATATCATTTTTTAGTGATTGTCAGAAAACTTACCTTCATGATCGCCTAAGCCTCACTGTCAGCCAAACGCTCATAATATCTGTCATCTAAATTTAAAATTTTGCAGGCTTTTACTTCGAAGGCCAGTTGGTTTCACTAATCGCAAAACTGCTTGTATATAGTGAATCTGTGACGTGGTATACTAGAACTTACCACAACCCCAATAGCTTGCAGGTACTCACCGGATGAGTAGCGACTGCCACCACGCCAGCTTGCACACTGAATGGTCAGTACAGGAAACCTCGCCAACCCGCCTCTAATGCTTTTGCCGCAGGAGCGGAATCGAGACTTCGTAGATCGAAAAATATACTACCTTCCCACTTAATGGGATAACAGCGTTTCATATCTAAGCTTACAAACAACCCTTTTCCTACAGATATCGCATGACGTCCGCCCCCCACTTGCCCACGATTACTTATTAGTTACTCAAGTGGCCGGATCGCTCAAAAAAGTTGCTGAACCCTGCAATAAATAATATATAACAAAACAATAATTTTAGGCACAATAAGATGGACTTTAACAAAATGTATCTATTTATTAATAATTACAATACATTATAAAACAATCGCAATATTCTTTAAAGTATTGCATGTAATGAAGTACGTTTAATCATAATGCTTAAAATTAAGTAAACCATATTTTATCCAAATTAACAACAATCAATGCAATTTAACAACAATCAACGCAAACATTTAAAAAATCAAAAGAGACTGTGTTTCCGCCTCGACTTGTTATGACAGTTTGACAACGACGGTCCATGCTTGAAATTAACACACTTAACTGGTTTTGTTCAAGATTATCCCACATTTCCACTAATGAATTCCCAAGATCGTTAAGAGTTGCAGGGGGTGGTTGAAGGGATCGTACCTGTCTTCTGAGAATGTCCCAGAGGTGCTCAATCTGATTCAAGTCGGGACTTCTGGCTGACCATTGCATAACAGGAATACCAACGTCGTCTAGGTATTCTTGCACAATTCTGGCTGTCTGGTGCCGAGCGTTGTCGTGCATTAATTGGAAGTTATCTCCGATCTATGGCGTATATGGCACAATATACTGTTCTAAGATGTCCGTAATGTACCTCTGACTGTTTAAAGTGCCGTTGGAGAAGATGTGTAGGTCTGTGCGGGCCGTGAAAGGTATGCCTCCCCATACCAAATTCAGTCATGGAGGCAAAATTGCGTTGAGCATATCGTTCATTTGGACGTCTAAAAACTCGAATGCGCCTATCACAACTCTTCAGACAATATCTGGACTCGTCTGTGAGCAAAATGCGTCTCCAATCTTCATTTTCCAAATTCAAGTGGTTTCTAGAAAAATCCAATCTGTTTCTGCGGTGGTCTGCAGTCAACTGTGGGCCGGCCAGTAGCTGGTAATCTGGCTGACAGATTTCCTTCCAGAAGACGTTGGCGAACGGTTTCAATGCTAACCTGCACATTATGTACTGCTGAAAGTTGTCTTTGGAGGGCTCTTGTAGTGGTAAAGCGGTCGCTTAGTGCACGTATTCGAAGAAAACGATCTTCTACAGCGGTAGTAGCACGTGGTCGCCCTTGGCCTGGTCCCCTGTCATGTTCGTTAGTTTCTCTGAAACGCTGTATGACCCGAGAAATGGTTGAGTGGTTCACCCCAAGCCTGTCAGCGATATCGCGGAAAGAATGCCCTTCTTCGGACAAAATAAGGGGCTGCGTTGATACGTTTAAAGTAAAACAAAACTGCAAGTAAATTGTAAATGTGCATGTAAAATTGACTAAAGTTTTTTAACAAAGTTAAAGATGTAGAAACAGGCCAAGAGTAACATGTGTCTATCAGGTTTGTATCAGACATTCATTCCATGCATTTGATTGAAGTAGATAGCGCACTACTTTTCTTTTATCGCAACATTAATAATTCGTGCGTTAATTTCTTGGAGCAGTGTATATAAATTTTTATTTATAATATAAAAAACAGGTATGGTACGTTTAATTTCATGGTTCTATATATTGTTTGCTAGTTAGATAAAATAATAATATTTTCAGAGATATGAAGCAAAAACTCTAATGTAGTGATACCGAAATTTAGCATTATGACGCAAAGTTGCTTTTGCAGCACAGATACAATGATTCGATTTTTACATTCTTTTGTGAAAATTGAATACGAATATTTAATATTACGAAGAAGACGAGCAAATTTGTTTACTTCCTAAATTAAATTGGAAAAACTTTCAAAGTAATATTAAACACGCTGATGCAAAAAGTGTGATTCGTTCGCTTGCGTGAAGTTCGCGATTAAATAAGAGAAATTGGTGAAATGGGTCAGTAAAAAGGCAAAGGTTGAAGCTCTAATTAAAATGCTTTCACGAGCTTCGTCTAACAAATTATCCGTCAATGAAATAAATGAAGCGAAATGAAATTACCGAGAAATATTTCCTGTTTGCGTAATTTCCTCAATATTTAATTTTTTTGAATTGTTTGCCACTAACGGAATTCCGCGATTGAGATTGCTCCAATTTTTAAAGAGCACAACTGGAGAAACTTTCCTATTTTTGGTATTTGTTCAGCCGAAGGTATCTTAAGACATATCCAGGCCACGTCCCATTGTCTGTACGTGACATATTCAACGGCAGATGAGTACAATCGGTGACAGAAACTTGCATCTCTCCACCAAAATACAAATTGGCTATTCCGGTAATCAAGTTGGGTAAAACGTTTGAACATGTACTTGTCAGTTTTATAAAAATATAAACTCTTCCCACTCCAATCCACAAACCTCTTGAAAATTCTTTTCGTAAATATTCAAAACCATTTACGCTAATGCCAGAACATTAAAAGCGAAACATTACTTAAAATTCTGCTAAGAAGTATTTCGTGAAAACGTTCGAGGGTTTCCTACATTTCTTTTACTTTTATAATCTAATTTCCTTGTAAAATTTAACTCAAATTTTGTTTTCTTTGCAAAAACAGACAGGAAACATGAACCGATGAGAAATTGTCATCAGAATACATTCGCGATTACAAAGCATCTTACATAGTTTGAATGTCAAGGTAAAATTCACTTTATTAATTTATTTCGAGACGTTTTGAAAACAATGATTTACTTTAACTCGATTTTCCTAACAATCTTAACCAGTTACTGTTTTTAAGAAACTTTTACGTAAGATAAAAATGAATAAAATGAGTAATAGAAAATTGTCTCTTATAGTTTTAATTTATTAGAGAAAGCTTTAAATTTAAAAAATATGAAGATCCCTATTACACTATTTCTACGCTATAAAATCTATCTATAAAATTATTACAATTATTGGTGGAAAATAAATGATATTTTAATTTTTAAGGATTTCACGGTAACAACGTGAAACGTCGTAGTTCCTTAATACTTCTTCTTCTTCTTGGCCTTCATGACCCTAGTTGGGTCTTGGCCAAATCAACAACCGCTCTCCACTTTGTTCTGTCCTGTGCTACTGCCCTCCAGTTACCAATTCTCAATTTTCTAAGATCTTCTTCCACTTCATCTCTCCACCACTTGCGGGGTCTGCCTCTAGTTCTTGATCCTTGTATGTTTCCTTCCATTACTTTCTTCGCACCCTATCCTCCGCCATCCTTGCCACATGTCCTGCCCATCTAATCCTTCCTGCCTTGAAGATTGCCACTATGTTTGTTGGTCCCAGTTCCCTAATACGTCTTGTTTTACTTTATTAGCACCCATTATCGAAAGTAAAATGCAAGATTGGATTTCATAGATCATTGTTAGAAAAATTTCGTACTAATATTAAAACTGGTGTACGTTTGCAGTGAACACGTGATTAGTAGTATTTGTCGATTTGCATTAAGAAAGTGTTTGATAGTAAAATGTCGATGTTCTGGATCCAAATCTGGAGAAGAAAAGTTCTGACCATAAAAATAGGGGACCATTTAAATCAGAAAACATCATAAACCACGAAGGAACCTATACAATCTTAGGTTATAGTAAACATAAGCTGTACACGAAGTATATCTATACAAAAAAAGAACTAAAATATTGAATTTTCGTTTTTCAATTAAACAGAAACGCTTATTTTACTCCTATTTTTGAGAGAACAGCGAATGGATTTACAGTGCGGGGCCATGTTTAGAGGAATTTCGGCCAAAATTTCCAGATATTGCTGTCCTTGAAGGAGATTTTTACAGCGCACTTAGAAGATGTGTTGATGTATTGCGAAATACAGGGAGCATTACTCATAGAGATAGAGCTGGCAGGCCAAGAGTTCGTACTCAAAATACAGTTGATGATGTTCGTCAACGTTTGAACGAGCAACCCACTACATCATACGTACACTTTCGCACGAGACTGGTTTATCATTAGGAACTTGCCATACTATTGTCAAAAAAGATTTAATGCTGTTCCCATACAAAATTCTTGCTTTACATGAGTTGCTGCCAGCAGATCACAATAGGAGAATTTTGTATTGTCAGTGGTTCCAACAAAATTAAAGAACAACGACGAATTGCTAAATTTAACGTTTGTTTTCTGATGAGTCCTGGTTTACCTATTCGGGGTAAATAAACTCACAAAATATGAGGTTATGGAGTGCTGCAAATCCGCATACCTTTTGCGAATCTCCCCTTCACCCGTTAGAAGTTGGTGTTGGGATTGCTGTCTCGAAGACGTATTATCGGACCCATATTTTTCCACGAAACTGTTACTGCTCAGAGATACCGGAATATTGTACGTGAATTTATTAATCAGCTTCATGAGGATGAGCTCCAGCAAGGCTACTTCCAACAGGATGGCGCGACGGCCCACACTGCTCAAGAGACCCTCAATTACCTTCGTGAATTTTTTGACGATCGAATAATTAGTTTACGTTCAAATCCAGAATTTCCACCTAGATCACCAGGCTTGACTATTTTAGACTACTTTATATTCCCTTATCTGAAAAATAATGCATACAAGACCCCTTATAACAGTATCGAGGAACTGCAAAACAAAATTACGGAACAGTGTGCCAATATAACTACACAAATTCTTATAAGTGCTTTTAATAGTATGAAAAGACGAGTAACTTTGTGTCTGGAGAAAAACGGTGGTCATTTTGAACAGCTTCTTTAGTTTTTATGTTTATTTTTCTGTAAGTACCTGTGAAATAAAAAAATTATAATTTCCAATTTTAATGATTAACTACTTGTTATGATTTGTTTAATAATGTAGTAATTTAGTTGTCACTGTTATCGTCTAAATTGAAATAATAGAACTCATTTCCTCAAAAATTGATTTATTTACATTTACCATCCAACTTAACCTAACACTGCCGGTTAGCTACTGGCGCATGCGCTAGATAGCGCTAGAATGGCTGTGCCTAAACCTCAATTGGTATATAAAGCTTACGTTAGACATTATTTTATTATTCCATGGCCAGCCGTTATGTAATCACTTTTTGAACTCGCGGTACAAAATACAGACGAAAACTCCAGACCTTAAATACCCTATCTCTAGCGTCACTGGATCAACGCATTTTTGTATTACCTTAGGTATTTGCTGAAATGGTAAGTGTTATCCGCCCTTCTAACAAGTTTTCCTAGGGTAAAAATGCTACTAAGTATGGATGTAAATGGCTTCCAGTATTAGTAGAACGACGAATATTTCTTTCAATGTTTTCTCAGCTGATATAAAAATCTTAATATGATACCTTTTTTAAAGAATGCTTTACAAGCACAGAAGAAAGGTGTCTCCAACCTTCGAACATTCTCTATCTAATTTTATTTTAGCCACGAGTTTTTGTTTCATCCTTAATTTATCTATACGCCTTAATCTATTTCTGTATTTAACAAATGCTTGGCAATAGGCAGAGATAATATAAAGCACGTATAGAAAGTTTTTCCAACTTCTGAACATTCTTCATCTACCTATGTTGTCGCAACGAATTTATTCTTCATTATTAATTTATCTATAAGTCTTAATCTATTTCTCCTTTTAGCAAATCTTTCGCGTATGGTGGAAATTATATAAAGCACAGATCAGAGCCTTCTCTAACCGTTAAATGCTCATCATCTCTAGATATTTAAAATAACGAGTTTATGTTTGGCCTTACGTTTGTTCTTAATCAGTTCAATAATCTTAATCCACTCCTATTTTTAAGAAGTTTTTTATGGAAAGCCAGAATTATACAAAGTACGGATGAAAACTGCGAACACTGAAACTTTTGTAAAAGCGCAAATGAAAGCTCTCTCCAACCATTGAATTTTTGTGAAACAGTCTTAATCCTCTCCTTATAAGATGTGCTTCGTGTAACGCAAGAATGATATAAACAACAAATAAAACCGTTTGCCAACTTTTCAATGCTCTCGCTAACTAGTTTTATTAGCGCCACAAATTTATGTTTAATGTTAAATCCTTTTTCAATTAGTCTAAAAGTTTTATTCCACTCCTGTCGTTAAAAAGTCACATAAGGCGAGAAAGTAGACGAAGCTATCTACAAGCTTTGAATTTTTCTTTAATTCTAAATTCTTCCTTAATTAATCTAACAGTCTTAATCCACTACTGTTTCCAACTTTTCGATACATGTCTGCTCTATTTGTTATTTTTGTTTCCTTCTAGGTTTTTTCTCAGTTGGTCTAAAAGACTGAATCCACTCCTGTTTTTAAGGGATGCTTCACATAAGGCGAGAACAATACAAAGTACAAACGAGAACTTTCTCTAGCTTCTGAATGCTCGGTATTCCTAGTTTTATTAGAGCCATGAATTATTGTTTTACAGCCTAAGATGCAAATTGCTAACTGCGCTTCGCAATTTGTAATCGTAAAGCATGAAAGTATTTGTGCGTTATGAATCCAAAGTAGTTTTATTGCGTGTATACGTACTTGAGATACAAAATAACACAATGTGTGAGGCCTGCCCTTTTAAAGTTAATATCTACGATATATTTTGTTAGCCGAGAGCATGTTCATCGTAAAATTGCATTATTTGTCAGGAGCACCGGGAACGTGCATAAAACAATAAAAAACTTTAACTGGATAGGTATAAATAAACCCTGTAGGGGGATTATAAACTTGACCAAGAACGCAAGTGCGTACATTAAGAATTCAGATACTTCCCCCATGTATTGTTTTATTACCAATCTGTATGGTTTTGTATTATATGCGGTTTGCTTTATGAAGCCGCAGAAGCGTGTACAGAATAGAACAAAGCATTTGATTTACGTGAATATCAATACAAATTAATTTAATTCAAATGTAGTTTCATTATATTAATAGTCTAAGCGCAAACCCTATTCTGCTGCTAATTCTACTCCTCATATCCAAACATTCACAATTATCATTCGGTAAATGAACAGAAGTAAGCTAGTGTAAACAAAGAGGAGGTTCTCTATTCACTTTCAGGGTACAATAGATGGGGGGTAGCGGGCTCCAGTTTGGTAGCATCACGTAAAATATTAAAAAAAAAATATATATATATATACATATATATACATAGCGTTCACAGGCCTCTTTAGGCCCATTGCCTAATGTATAATTTCCATCCCTCTCTGTCCTTTGCTATTTCTTTCCAGTTGTGTCCTCCCTTTTCCTTTAAATCTTGTAACACCTAGTCGAATCGACGGCGATAATTCTAATATCCTAAATAGAAGCAACTCAACCGAACCTACTATTTGCGATGCAAGGTCCAGGTATCAAGGACAAGGGTCGACCAGCTACAGTCGAAGAAGGGGGGGTTTGATAAGCCTAGGCGCCATCTGTTTAAAATATCCTTCGTCCTTGAAAATAACACGAGGTAAACAGGAACCTTCCTGGAGGTCGGACTTACCTTGCTTCGGTAATTGCTCAATTTGTCCCCAAAATAAATTAGGTTAAACCAAGACACAATAAAACACAACAATAAATTACAAATCTTCCATTTATCTAAAGATTCACCTTAAATCTTCATAACACCACCAATTGGAATTAAAATATGTCTTCAATATGATATGTTTATAGGAATATAACAATGTTTAAACAATTATGGCTAACAGTACCGGTAAACAAATAATAAACCAAAAATTCTTTAATATATCGGGAACGCAATAATGCGAAAAGATTATCAGACTGGTATTCACGATTGAACCCGCTAAGTATTTTTAGATTCTTCGAGGCCTCGCGAATTAAATACCCAGATAAATAATTACCGAAATAATGGTAATGGTGTCGGCTATCTATTAATCAAGAATTAAACTTCCGCACTATTCCCCCTTTCTAACTGAATTTCAAACAATAAAAGCAAATTTAATTATACTGTTGACCATTTAACAAATTAATTCCAAATTCAACGAAAATTATTACCAATTTATATAAAATACAAAGTCAATGGAGGTTAAACATTCACTAATTAAGGGTACTTAGTCTTATTACCAATTTAAGTGTACAATTATAAGTTTTATTATGATTATTTGCTGTTAAACTAAAATTTTTCCAGAACCCCTCGTATCCTCGAAATTATATTTGAAAATTGAATGTTAAAAGGATTGACACACCTGGAATTTCGTATCTCGATGTCACACCTGTTGTACGGTTTCGCCGCACGGTCGATAACTCCGCTTGTCTCGAACCCACAGGACTCTTCGATGTTTTACAAATGACTGTTAAATTCGTTAATTCTAGCTGCAGCCAATTCCGCCTAATTAATTTCAATAGTCTTAGAAATGAATGAGAAATTTGGATTTTCAATGCTTACCAAAAGGTCTTATATGGCAATAAGAACTCTCTCAAAACAAATGCGCTCAAATTGGGATAAACTCCCGGGAAATTACATCAAACTAACGATGCCTAAAACTTTCCAAATGTGTCTTGAAAATTCAAATTGGAAAACTTCCCAAGTCTTAAAACGACTTCTAAAATTAACTCAAAACACGTGCACGTTCTAGGAGAACTTGTATAGTAATGTCCTAAACGGAAAACCCAAATTCACCATTTCCTGAATCGGAAATACACGGGTGGATGACACGAAACTTCTATAAGGCCAAAACTGAATTAGTCAAAAATATACATATGCAAACCAAAATGCTGTATAGAAAATTTAAATGCCAAACAACCAGGCGTAAGAAATCGCACGTTACAGTCTTCCTTCGCGGCTTCACACCATTTTTTCCTCGGTCTTCCCCTCTTTCTTCGCCCTTCTGGGATTCTCCACCTTACCTCCTTAGTCTTCTCTCGTCTGGCAATCTTTCCATGTGTCCTAGCCATTGAAGTCTTCGGACCTTAATTATACCTGAGTTATATTGGGTTCGTTATACAATTCATATACCTATTTCTGCGTTTGGTTGTCTCTCCCATATTCAATCTATCTTCTTTCCTCCGTATATCCTTCACAGTATTCTCCTTTCCCATATTTCCAAACTGTGTTGTGTCTTCTTTGTCATAGTCCAGTCTCACTACTGTATAGTACTGTCGGCCTCAGTATGGTTTTGTAAATACGAAGTTTTGTGTTCCGTGAGACATTCTTTGATCGTATTATGCGATTTATACTGCCCGCACATCTACTACCTTTGGCTATTCTTAAATCTATTTCTCTTTTTTCCTTGCACTGGTTGCTTATTAGTAGGGGAGACCGGGGCATAGTGGACACTTTAAGGGGAAAAAATCTGAAAAAAAAATTATTTGCAATGATGGTACGCCTACATATTTACTTTAGATTTAGTGATGCTTCTTGCATGCTCATAATTTTTTTTATGCTCTACGAATACATCACGAAAAATATTTTAAAAAAGAACTCAAGGTGGCCACTTTGTATTGCTGACTTGATTTTTTAAAATTTGTGAGTGTAAATAAAAATTTAAACAGTTTTAACAAAATTTTATTTTAAGACCATACAAATATTTCTAAATATATAATCAGAGGCACTTATCGCATGTGTAGTTGGTATCATTTTCCTCTACACCAGCACATTTGTCATGGGCCCACTGAAGGCATTGACTACACCGCACCCTCCCTTCTTCACTTTTTGATCGGAGATATGTGTCCCCGCAGAACAGACACTCTGCATCATTGTCGCTCTCTACATCGCTTTCATCGCTAGAAGAAATGTGAGCAGCTGTTTTTTAGACGTTTTTATATTTCCAGTTTTCTTTTTTGACATCAACGCCTTCTTCCTTGTTTCAGCTTGGAACATATTTCTGCATGCTATTTTAATTTGTTTTACATCTCGCTTCATTTGTTTTTGTTTTTCAGCTTCTTCCTTTTTAGTTCTCTCCTGCTCTAGCTTATTCTTGTAGGGGCTATCCGTCAAAATTAAGGCTTTTCCTCTCTTTCTGTTTTGAACTCGAACACGAGTGCTTTTGGGAATAGATTTTATGTCATTGGGACTAACGAGAAATGCACTGGAACTGCCTCTACTGCATGAAGGAGTTTATGGAGGCGATTCGGGACGTTTTGAAAAGGTGGTTGTGGAGCTTGAACATGGTTTAGGAGATCCAGAACGATTTGGGAACGTAGTTGCGGAACTTGAACAGGGTTGTGGTGAGTCAGGGCGATTTGAAAATGTGATGGCGAAACTGCAACAAGGTTGAGGCTCAATTTCTGGGGATACATCTATTATTTCTGGTTGTTGTTAATCTTGATTTAATGGTTGATTTGTTATGTCTGAAGTTGTAAAATCAACATCAAAGAAGACCTCGGGGTTGTATGGAAAAATTCCACACTTGCAGCCCTTAAATAAGCTTCACCAAACAATTTACTAATTTGAAATTGAGTTGCTAACGGTTGCAGCTTGTGGCTGCAATGTGGAGGTAGGCACAAAATAGTAACGTTGTCCAGTCGGGCTTGCTGAATTACGTCAAGGTTTTTGGTATGGGTCATATGACCGTCGAGGATTAAAAGTACTGGATCACTAGCAGTAGGTTTGCTGTGATCAATAAAATGTTTAAACCAGGAAGAAAATTTTTCGAGTTGCATCTACTCTGATTTATTGCAAGCAAATATTGTGCCGGGTGGAGCACCGTCAGTTAATTCTTGTTTCATTCGCTGCCGAGGGAAAATCAGCATCGGAGGAATATAATTTCCACAAGCTGACATACATATAACTGCCCACTGTTTGCCTCACCAGGGTCAAAATGATTACGTGCTCTATTACAGAAACAACCAACGAAATAAATGATTACTGACATTAGATCAGACCTGAAGAAAAACACTTTATACTAGAGACATCTGTTGGCCGCCCCTGCATACGTAATAGAGATTTCTGTTTCGACTACTACAACAAATTCTCATTCTCTATGCCCAGGGGGGCACTATTCCCCGGTCTCCCCTACTCCCAAATACATGTATTCTTCCACCTCTTCGAATTCCTGGACTCCCTCTTCTCCCATTTGTACTCTCAAATTGTTTTGTCTATTTTCTCCTTGTTTATTCTTCAATTCCATATATTTACTTTTACTTTAATTAATTTGTAGGCCTATTTGTTTCGTGGCCCTAAACAAGCTACCCGCCACTTCTTCTAATTTCTTCCTGCTCCTTGCTACGCGAGGCACTGGTGACTCTTATTAAGAAGGGTTCCACACCGGTTTATCCCACTTTTCCTGATTGTCAGTTCTAATGCTGCATTGAATAATAGAGTAGATAGCGGATCACCCAGCCTCACCCCCCTTTTTAGTTCAAAACTCTCTGTTATCAATCCGTTTACGGTGAGCGCACATCTTGTGTCGTTTAGCGTCATTTTTACCATTCTTACTATCTTTCTTGGGGTTCCCATTACTCTTATTGCTGCGTACATTTTTTCTTTAATGATGGAGTCATAGGCGTCCTTGAAATCTATAAAAAGCATTTGGGTCGGGATCCTATATTCGTATGCCCATATTAGAATTTGCTTCATTGCAAAGATTTGGTCACTTGTAGATCTATTCTTACGAAATCCAGCCTGGTATTCTCCCAATGCTGCTTCTATATACCCTTCCAGTCTTTTAATCACTATCGCCAGAACTTTGTATGTTATGTCTGATATCGCAATTCCTCTATAATTACTGCATTCAGTTCTGTCCCCTTTTTTTAGAACTGGGAATATCATTGCTTTCGCCCACTGTTGCGGTATTTTTTCCGTATTCCATATTATTTTTAATACTTCATGCACTTTATCAATCACAATTTCTCGTCCATACTTTAAATGTTCAGCAGTTATTCTGTTTTCCCCTGGGCTTTTGTTGTTTTTCATTTTATGTATTATTTCTCTGATTTCAGCTTTTTCGGGCCCCCTATTTTCTTCTTCCTGTGTTTCTCCCCCTTGTTCTTCTTCCTCCACTACACTTTCTTCTCCTCGTGGTCCTTCGCTTGTGTTCAACTCCTTTTCAAAATAGTTTTTCCATCTTTCTTTAACTTCTTGTGGATTGCCTAGCAGTTCCCCCTCTTTATCTTTCACATATCTTTGTTTTCCTCTATTCTCCGTTCTAATACCTTTTACACCTTTGTAGAAATGTCTTATTTCTTTATTCCTGTATTTTTCGTCTATGTACCTTATATCTTCCTCCATATATTTACGTTTTCGCGCTCTACATATTTGCTTTACTTTGTTTTTTTGTTCTTTGTATAGGTTTTTGTCTTGTTCCTTTTGTGTGTGTATAAATTTCTGCCACATCCTCGTTTTCTTCTTCATCTCTTCCTTACATGCTTCATCCATCCAGTGGCTCCTTCTGATCCTCCTATTCCGTGGTAAATTCGTTCTGGTAGATTTTATAATTGATTCTTCAAATTTCTTCCATTACAACTCTACTTCTTCTCCCTGTCTGTCCTTGACTTTATACTCTTCCTCTATGCTTTCTATATATTTCCCTGATATTTCAGTATTCTAAAGTTCCTCAACGTTATATTTTATTTTCTCTTTATTTTTTTTTCTTTTTCTTTCCATTTTACTTAGTTTTATTTCCATTATTACGAGGAAGTGGTCCCAATCGACGTCAGCTCCTCTATACGACCTTACGTTTTTGATTCTTCTTGCCTCCTGTTCTTATCCCGGTACATGATCGATTTGATTTGTTTACTTGCTTTCCGGTATTCTCCACGTCCGTTTATGTATATCCTACCGTTTAAAATGTGTACTCACAATTTTCATCTTTTGTTCTAAGGCGAATGTTATTAACCTTAGCCCATTATCATTACTCTCTTGGTGTTTACTTTCCCCTTCTGTAACCTCTCTGTATATCTCTTCCCTGCCTACTTTGGCGTTCTTATCGCCAATTACTAATTTAGGATCTGGTTTTCTGAACCATTTCGTCTAAGATTCCGTAGAATTCGTCCTTTGTTTCATCGTCTTTTTCTTCGGTTGGTGCGCGTGCATTAATTATTGATATCGTGTTATGTCTCCTACTTTCGTTACCACTTGTAAATAGTGTGTAGTTATTAACTTTTTGTATGTTCGTACCTGCTAGATGCGTTTCTTGTATTGCTGCTATTTCTATATTATATTTCTGCAGCTCACCCGCCAAATTTATTATTGCCCCTTCTTCGTACATACCTTGGACACGTACCTATCCTCATGTTTTGCTCTATTAATTGCTGTTGTTATTCTTTCGCTTTTTGGTCTTGCTGGTTTGCCTTTTCTTTTTTCTTATTTTTTATACGTTGATAATCCTTTTTTGCTAGTCCATATTCTTTGCCCATTTTGTCATCTTCGTCCACCAGCCTATCTTTGTCTACTAGTTTTTTTGCGACGTGCGTGTTATTTTTCTTATCTGCCCCTCCAAACTGCTCCCCTCCAGCGATCTTTCCGTTATTGTCCTTTTTTGTTAGTTATTTTCGTTAGTTACGTTCTTTCCCTCTTCCTCCCTCCTTTTTATATTTTTTACCGTATATGCTTCACCATTGACTATCAGCTTCTTAAATCTTAGATATGCTCTGTTCCCCTTCTTCGCTCTTCCTTCAGATGAGGTACTAATGCTTTTCTCTCGTCCTACACTGGTTTGCTGAAGTCTTCGTCTATCCAAATATCCGTCCCACTAAGATTTCTCGCATTTTATAATATTAGTATTTTCGCCCTCTCTTTAGTTAACTTGACAATTATCGGTCTTTTTCTGCCTCCTACGTAACTCCCTAATTTCCTTATTTCTTCTATGTTCATGTTCATATCGACGTTTACGTCCATTTTTTGTAGTAACATAGTTATTTTTTTTTTGTTTTGTTTTCACTTTCTTCCTCCTCATCCGTCACTCCTTTTATTACTACATTTTTCTTCGTAACCTCTCTTTCTAGGTTATCGATTCTCTTCTCCTGTTCTGCTACCACGAACTTTAATTTTCTATTTTCCTCTTTCACTTGTTTCATTTCTTGCACCACCTTATTTATTTAATTTCGGATTTTAAGATTTATGTTCTCATCTATTTTTTGGAACATTTTCTCAATCCTTTCGCATTCACTTATCTTTAGTTTTGTTTGATTTTGCTTACCTTAATTTTATTGCCTATTTAAATTTGCACGTACGGTTTACTGTTCTACCTCATTGTATATACCACCTTATAAACAGTATTTTGTTATTAGGGTTGCTTGTCCGAATATCACACGACGACAAGTATTCTCATCTAAGTCAACCTTTCGGAGGTGATAAGCTTATCCTTGAATGTTAAATTAGATTTGTTTACCTATTTATCACTATTCTTTCCAATCCTTCACTTAATCAATCCTTCTTAATTACTACTCCCCTATTTAAATTTTAATTTAATTAAAAATATAAGGTTATATCAAACTTTAAAAAAATTTCAAAACTAGTAGCAAGTATTGCTGTATTTGAATTACAAATGGAACGAATATATAACATTTTCAATCTATATGGATTACTTTATACCATATTTACTGAAAATGCAAACTCATATTATTCTAACTACGAAGCGGCCAACGACGCGTGAACATACTCGGAAATGCTAAACATAGGCAAATATTTTGTAATTTCGTACTGACGCATTGTTTACATAATAAAGTGCAATCAATGTTTGATAGCTTTGGATAAAAATAACAACATTGTTATTGCCTCATACGGGGCGATGCGGTATTTTCCCGAGAAGCTGTACGGGGTTCATTATACCATAAAATAAGAAAAATCCATGCATATATTCAATAGGAAAAGCTTCATTTCAGAGTTACAGCGTCTACATTACAATTTTGTACGAGTCCTTAATAGCAACTGCATAAACAATAAGTCTATTTCCATGTATTAAAATTTTTGAGGAAAACTACTTAAAAAATTGGTGGATCCCCCACAACAGAAATACGAGGGCAACCTTTTAAGTTTTTACAAACGACTATTAGGTGGCGCTATTGGGATGTGTCATTACTATTTTCGAAAAATTTGACATTTGTTATTGTGAAAACCAAGGCAGCTTAGAAACTGACAGAGTAGTTTGCTTACAGTGAGCGTTTAAAAAAAGCAATTTTGTGAAAACATGAAAATTTCACTTGAAGGTTTTCGTTGGACAATTTTTTACGATTTTAGTAAAGGCCTAACTCAACAACAATACATAAAATCGCTTCGCTCAACTTTAGGTAATGAAACACCATCAGAAAAAAGTGTTTACAATTGGTTTGCACAATTTCGTCGTGGTCGTACATCGGTCAGTGACGAATTTCGTGAAGGTCAACCAAAATCGGTTGTTATTCCAAAAAACATCGATGCTATGCGCAACATGATTATGATTGGAGAAGATCGGTATGTGACTTACAGTGAGATAGAGGCATCCTTAGGCATAGGTACTATGGTGCTAGGATCCTATTTAAGGTCTGAGCATCAAAAGTACTTGAGTAAGAAGATAAATTTGGGGAGCAAGATTTATTTGCGTCTATACAATATTAGGTATTTTGGTAACTATATAAACAATAACAAAAAACATATCAACCCCAAACCCGGCGAACGATTGAACGATTGTGGTAGTTAACAAACCGGACATGCGGACAAAATGTCCTTAAAACTAAATTAAATTAAATTGGAACAGAAGAACAGGATGGAAGCAATACGCACAGGAACAAAACAGGACAGAAGTGTGCTTTGGATCTGAAAAAAAAAAGAAACAGAGAAAACAGATTGTGTAAACAAAAATTATTAAGGTGTACAAACATCAAATAACTAACAAAAAGTTCGAAAAACTAAATAAAATACCTATTTGTGTAAGGGAATGTAACCGTTCGAAAAGAAGTGTAAGATGGTCGAAATGTTCCATTTCGTTTTTACTGAATACTAAAACATCATCAAGATAAAAAACAATAAAACTTAGCTTCGATAAAGCCGGTGAAATCAATCTTGACCAAAAACTCGGGGCATTCCGTAATCCAAAGTTTAGTATTGGAAAGCACCAAGTGGCGTGGTAATGGCGTCTTGGGAACATCCTCCGGATTAATCGGAATTTGTAAGTATGCTTTCTTGAGGTCCAACTTGCTGAAAATCCGGGATCCAGCCAGCTTTGCAGTGAAGTCCTGCATGAATGGGATGGGTCCGGTACCGTAACAGCATTCAGCTTGGGGTAATCTCCGGTAACCCTCCAAGATCCTTCTGGTTTTGCCACCATGTGAATGGGTGTCGCCCAAGGACTATCCGACTGCTGAATAATACCCTGATCCAAAAGCTCTTAGAAGTGACCCTCAAGAAATTTAAGTTGATTAGGATTAAGGCTACGAGGCTTCGAAGCAACAGGAGGTCCCGTTGTGATTATTCTATGAAAAGTGTCATGAAGTATTGGTTTGGTGATGTCAAAATTCTTAGTAATACTAGTAAATTGGTTGAGAAGAGATTGAATGTGCGGATTTGCGCACGATGGAGCTTTTGTTTGAAAAAAATTGGAAGGTTTTGGAGTACTCCTGAAATGAGTTTCATGGAAAGGAGATGAAGCAAAAATATTGCGGGGCAGCACCGGAACGTTTGAAACAGTATTAAGAGTTCTGAGGGAATTGTTCCTTCGTAGGAAGGTTGTAATTACCAGGAGAAGAAGAAGTGGCGGTAGAAATAGGTGAGGGACTGTGAGATTGAAAAGCTGGAAGTGGGCCAATATGGGGAGAAGCTGCCGCACACGGATCTGACTCAAGTTTGGCGACTTGTTCATCAGAACGACGAGGCAACAATACTCCCGAGACCGAATCCACCAACAAATCAAAATGTTGAAGGAAGTTAATACCCTAGATAGAGATAGTAATGTTCGCTAAAATAAAAGACCAAGAAATTGTACGGTTACGGAGGAACCCAAATTTTAAATTTAGAAAAGCTATTCCTTCTGTGGTAATCGAAGTGTTATTAGCTGCTAGAACGGGAGGCGATTGTGGATGAAAGGTTGAATTCTTAAAACTTAATGGCAAAAGGCTGAAATAAGAGCCAGTATCCACCAAAAAAACAGTACTTTTAGCATCTTTAACCGTCAAAAGAACGCCACCAGGAATGTTTGCAAGCGACAGACGCAAATGCGTGTCGTTTGCAATTTGGTTTTTTTTGAAAACGGGCAAGGAGGACCTGTGCAATTCCTCGCACGAACGCCAAAATTATAATGATAAACTCATGTTACGTTCTGCGACGGAAGCAACGGTCATTGACCGCTCTATTCCATCGCTTTTCAATTCGCAGAGGTTTTCTTTGATTAGCAACAGGATTGTCAAGATATTGTGGCTGTAAGCGTTCAGGAGCTTTATATGCTGACTTGGAGGAAGGAGCGGTGGTAGCAAAAGAGTTAGAATGAGGAGATCGACCCTGTAAATCTGTTTGTAAAATAGAATATAGTATATCTAAATGTTCTGCTTAAGCTTTCAAAGGTAAAGTTATTAAATTTAAAGCCTGAATCTACAAATCCGTTGGTAATTTGGCAATGAAAAGTTCCCGAACAAATCGTTCATGTGTAGACCCTCCGCGGATCGGTTGATCTCATGTAGTAACTTTTGACAAGTTCCCGTAAATTGAGGCGAATGCAATAGCGTGAAAATTCTAATTGTAGCATGCGGTATAAAATGTTCGATAATTTGATTCTCGAGTGTGTCAAAAAGATTCGCTCGAGGTGGATCTAAAATACACGCTCGAACCTTAGCTTTAACTTCGGAAGGAAGATGAATAACTAATTTATCGAATTTCCCCGACTGCGTAGAAATGTCATGTATACGAGAATAGCTATCAACGATTGTAAAGAAAGATGAACGTCGCTATCAAATTCTGGAAATGACATTTAAAAACTAACATAAGTTAAACGAAAAGAAGAAACTTATCTGTATGTAAAATGCAGTTGTCAATTGTGTAAATCAGCGAAGACAGCCTGGGCGACGACCACACACAATGGAACAATTTCGGCAATTTCTTGGCAGATTATGGCTCTTGAACGTCTGGGGTCACCAAATATGGTGCTAGGATCCTATTTAAGGCCTGAGCATCAAATATAAGTAAAAAGATAAATTTTGGGAGCAAGATTTATTTGCGTCTATACAAGATTAGGTATTTTGGTAACTATATAAACAATGTTACGGGCCAATCGAGCTTTTCCGACGACCTGTAACCAGATAGATGGAAAACGGCCTGCAGCTTAGCTCAGAGGAGTAGAGGGAATTCGTGAAAATCGCTTACGGGAGGAAATCTTTAGTGGTGTACAGGGTAAGTCAAAATTTGTGGGCGCCATCTTCCAAATCCAGCTGATTGTAGGTCCTCGTGGAAGGCCGAGAAGCCAACAGCTTGCGGGAATGGAACTCACCTTTATTGTGCCTCCTCCTATATATTTGAGCAAAATTCATACACAAACAAGTACAAAAGACACAATAAGAGGCAGTAAATTTTTAACACACATATAATTAAATTGTTAAAAATGACAGTACAAGAAAATGACAACAAGTGATAACGCTATAAGTTCGGATTACATATTTTTAATTTTTGAACGTTCCGAAAAAAAACTCGCCGCCACTGGTGCAACAGGATTTACGTTTTTCATACAGCTACGTAGTACGTACACCAGTGACGCTGAAATTCACAAGAATGAAACAGAATATAATTTGGTAGTTTTATAATTAACAACTAACACCACACATGGCGACTGAAGGTCGTCTTTCTGTTTACATGAAGGTAAAATTTGAAGTTTGCAAGTTAACGCGAGCAAAAAAAGGTTTCTTTATCACAACACAAAAACTGGCTTTTTACCTTAAACGATTCTAGGAGCGGCCGGCACAATGTAAGGGCGATTTCCAGATGCAGGACCAAAAAAGAGAAGGAAGACAATGTTCTTCGGGGCAACGTTGGAACGAGATGTGGCTGTTACGCCCCTGGAGAATATTCGTTGAACGAAGACAGGACTCTTCGGACGATGGTAACCGCAGAGGGACAAGAGCTGGGCTTCGAAATTAATCCGCCAAAGGCGATCGGAAAATTTGCAGTGATTTGCCTCTTGTTTGGGTTTAAAATCCTAGCGTACTTCTATAAGATCCGACAATTGTCGATGTGTTGTTTTCTCCGCATGGTAAAACAACGAAACGAAAATTACACTAGGTATACCCGTCGAAAACCCAAGCCGACACTTGCAGCACGCGATTTATTTACGGCCCTTCCCTGAAGATGTAATTTGGGAAGACCGGAGCCATTAAAGGTGGAAGGCTGACTGCCTGTAAAAACGCAACACGACCCTTCATTCCCCCAAAGATTGCAACATATTTCGAAATGCTTCTAGAACGAAAGTGACCACGTGCGACCTTCGAGAGAAGCCTAAATACATTTCCCAAATGCTAGCACTGTTTAACAAAGAAATTCCTGGAAATCCCGTCTGAACGGCGAAAATATAGTTCACAAAGAAAAAACCTTGAACGATTCTGGGACTAATTTGGTCATAAATTAATTTCTGAACGGAAAAATACTAACAAACTGTAGTCAATACAAAATTGCCATTAAAATTGCGTTTTTAAGTTCTATGGAGCGGCCATTAGATTGTAACCAATTTAAGCGAAGCGGCACAGCTTTAAATGAACATAAGAACAATAACAAAAAACATATCAACCCCAAACCCGGCGACCCGATAAATGTAGCGCGTGTGCACTATAGTACCGAAGACTGCAATATATTCAGTGTTGCATGAACATTTAGCTGTGAAAATGATCTGTTCCCGATGGATTCCACATAATTTGATCGAAGCTCAAAAAAAGGCTCGTGTTAATTGGTGGAAGGAAATGCTCAAAAAATTCCACCAAGGAACTGCAAACTCCGTATACAACATCGTAACAGGTGACTAAACTTGGATATATTCGTATGAACGGGAAACTTAGCAACAATCCACTGTTTGGGTGTTCCAAGATGAACCGAATCCCACAAAAGTTGTTCGTTCACGAAGCACTTCCAAAAAAATGATCGCTTGTTTCTTCGGTTGTACTGGATATGTCACAATCATTCCTTTAAAGCTTTGAAGAAAGTTAACGCTGAATGGTATACAACAATTTGTTGGCCAGGAGTCATCAACGAAATCAGGAAAAACAACCGAAAACGTCGCATCAGTCTTCATCATGACAATGCCAGCTCTCGCACAGCACGTCAAACAATTGATTATTTGAAGGAGAAAAACATAGAATTAATGTTGCATTGCCCGTATTCACCTAATTTATCGCCTAACGACTTCGTTGTGTTCACAAATGTCAAACAAAAAATGCGTGGAAACCGTCAAAAACCATGTTTTTGAGATACTAACTTGGGAGTGAAAAAAATGTTTCGATAATTGGTTTGAACGCATGCAAAAGCGTATAAATCTTAGGCGAATATTTTAAAAAGCAATAAAACAGCTTGTTCCAAAAAAAAAATTTTTCTTTCCTAGTTTTTGTAACAACTTACAACGCTGCCCTTGTACCCACTATATACTTACTTCAACTGACAAGAAGTAGTAGGTAGGCATTAATAATATACTGAAATAATTAGGTACAAGAGTAATGTAATGATTCCCCCTCCATGTTGCAGAAACGGTTTCTAGAAAAGTTTAATACCTCTTGTATTTCCAAAGATGTAATACATTGTACATTTTTAAATTGACACCCTGTATGTGTTTCTCAATGTATCTCCGCGAGACATGTTGTGAGGGGCAGTGCTTTCAGCTGCCCTGTAGGTAATGAAGTGTTAAAATATTACAGTGTGAATGGCAAAATTTTTTATAGTGTTTATCTTCAGAAATTATACTGAATGTCTTTAAGTAAGTCACTTGTCATAACTATTGTTCTCTAATATCTGTGAAAGTATGAAACGCAATTCAATTGCTATAATTGCCTCAAATTTTAATTGCTCTTGTTTCTCGAATGGTGAGTTAAATTAGACAGTACAACTTTGTATAGTTTCGCCAGAAGTTTCGTGAAACAGCTTTCTTTGAAATTTACTTCTACGGCGCAGTCAGATATGCTATAAATTTATTTAAAGGCCGTATCTACAGGGTGTAACTGAATGACATGGTCATACTTTAAGGGCATATTCTTCTCTTCAAATTAATGATAAAAATTCTAATAAACATTGTCCGGAAATGAGTATTAAGCGGAGCGGTACCAAACTAACATCCTATAAATTCTTCAACTAGCTTCATGATGACGAATTGAAACATGGATATCTCATGCAGCTTGAACTACTCTGAAGTATGAAACACAATTTTTTGGAGACAGAATAATTTCAGTAGACCTTTGGACCGAGATCTCACTTCTATAGGCTACTTCTTGTTCCGCTCGTGAAAAACTCAATATTTAAAAATCCTGTTCATACTCCAGAAAAGCAACAGGAAAAAATCGTAGCAACAAAAAACACAAAAACACCACAACTGTTGCAAAAAAGTCTTCGAACGACTTGGAACGATGAGTTGTTCTACATTTAGAAAAAGAAGGCATGCATTCAATACTCTTGTAAATTTCTTTAGTTAATGCAATTGTTGATTGTTGCTCGTCAGTTTATAAACCTTTATTTAATTTAATAACAAATTAAACAACAAATTAACATGTTCAAATTTAAGTGTCTCCGTTTTACAGGCAAGGGTTGACAAAAGGTTGTTATTTTGTGCTATTGCAATACCCATGACGTCGAAATTCGATAGGCACCCCTGATGAATCTACTTATTGCTCATACTATACAGAGGGTTCAAAAAATAGGGCACAATGTTTAGGGAATCCACACAAGGACAAGAAAACAACTATTCTGAGGGATGTTATTTATTTGTTAATACTTACTTTTCCTTAGTTAGTCTCATAATTTACAGTTGTGTACTTTTGCTCGGGTCCTTGTTAGTTTTTAAATGATAAACAGTTATACAAACGCAGCATTAGTCAATATTGGTACTACGTTGACACTGAACTGGTACTGAAGTATTCTTCTTCTTGCAGTCCTACTTTTATTGAACGTTGCATATTTTGATCTTAGTAACAGCTGCACACGTCACCAAGATTTTTCAACGCAGAGTGTCCTGGTTGAAAAATCTTCATGACTGGTTCATCTGCAGCAGTACCGAACTATGTCGAGCAGCTGTTAACAAGCTTGGATGATATGCAACCTCCGACAGCAGTAGGACTGCAAGAATAAGAAGACACCAACAGCACTTCTGTGTCAATTTATTAGAGAATGTGCTTCCACATTTTAGACTTGTAGCAAGACAGCTTCTTAACGATAGGCTTGGTGAGTGGTGAAGAGGTATAGATGGTTCAACTGCGTGGCATGCACGTTCGCCTGATTTGAATCCGCTGAATTTGGGATCATTTAAAGAGCCTAGTTTATTCAAGCTCCGTTAATGACGTAGACGAATGGTGGACGGTGCACGTTTGAAACGTGTTCGCCAATCAATGTTATAACGTCTTGCTGGTTGTACACAAATTTAAGGGGAGCATTTTAAATACTTAATGTAATTTTTTATTACTAAAGCAAACAATTTTTTTTCAAACAAAAAAGCGTTTAAATTCGGAGTGGTTCGTTTCCGGACATGTATATTGGTATTTTTTTCTTGTCCTGGCATGTATATATATTATATTCCCCAAATATTTTCTCCTATTTTTCAAACACTCTGTATGTTGGGTTCCGTCAACCACTTTTAACGATGGACAACTTAGCTGGCCGATTCTATATATATATATATATATATATATATATATATATATATATACAGGGTATTTATAAAATACGTTCGGATATGTTACCCACTTATAGATCTCATC
>JABXWE010020772.1:0-18794 GCA_014611495.1 Limonius californicus | reverse complement strand
GATACACCCCCGCATTCCAAAGCGCATCAAAATCGGAGCAATACTTTCGGCTGTAGGAGCGTCACATACGTACATACGTACGTACATACCCACCCACAGACAGACATTTTTTAAAAACCACTTTTTTGGGTTCCTAGAGACCCAAAACGGTTATATCCGTTAAAATCTCGATTTCAAAAATTTTCATGATTTCAATACTTACCCTATACCTATAAGGTATGGGAAAGTAAAAAGTGAGGTTAGGTTTTATAACTTTGCACAATGTATTGAAATGAACCTCAAAGTACTCTAAAAGCGAAATAATCATTGCTTGGGCATGAGAATTTAAACGTTTGTCGGGCATTGCTGTAAGGACTTCAAAACTGCTTCTAAAAACAAACATTTGTGCATAACCTAACCTAGAAATTTACGAAGCCGACTGCATACCTGATACGAAAAACCCTTGTAAACACAAGGACTTCTGAAAAGAACTGTTTGTAATTCTAATGAAGGCCAGGAAAACAGCAAAAATCCACTTGCAACAACAAAATAAACAATCGGTACAATTTGACACAAACACGAAATCAAATTAAAAACCAATTTCATAAGACGGTTGGCGGCCGACCAAACTTCGACAGTGCTGTACTATTTCTGTTTCACTCGTATGTATTGCCGGGCCTATTAGGAAGACGTCGTAACTTTTAACTGGCGCTATAGCAGAAATCAATTTCTGTTGTTTTCTCTGTCTATCACACGGTAACAAATGCAAAAGTGCTAAACAGCTATTTCTTTGATTACTTCATATGCAGATGACGTCAGGAGCAAGAATCCTGGGACAGATTGTAGATGAGTATTTTTAACTTGTTAAATCCTACATATTTGTGTCCTAAAATAATATTTTTGATACAAACACCGTTTTAATAAATTGTGGGCTGCAAACTAATAATTTGTATGAACTGCTGAAAATGCTTTTACAGAATGAATAGCTCCTATTCATCTAAGAGGGGTGTGGCCGATTTGCACATGAGATCAAGGTGTCATGGAAATGTTAGCTAACACACGGATCAGTTTAACATTTTTGCAGGGAAATCACAAAAATAATTTATTATTTCTTTTTCACATTGCAAAAACTGTATATACACTGTGTTGTTTCAGATTTGAGGCATAAAACTATACTATCTAAAAATTAAACTCATCTGAGAAGAAAATAAATAATTTCTATTGCACTAAAAATTAAGTCTAATGCATAATATACTTTTCTCAAATATGAATTATCTCTTTTAAGCTAATGATTGTTTTTAGCTGCCAATGTCATGTGTAGACACTATTATCTTATCTTTCATTTTAAAACGATTGGCTTATTCCTATGAAAAATGTATGAGAAAATACGCAAATTAAACATTTTTTACTATCAAAAAGGTTGCGTACTAACTCTGCAATAACTGTTACAGCTGGTGAGCAGAAACGAGAAGAAATTCTAGGCACCACACATCCAAAAAGCATACTAGAATTAGAAACCAGAATAGGAGAATCTGCTTCAGCTACCGTGCAGGCATACAATAAAGCAGTGTATGCATTAAGAAACTACAACCGGGATGTTGAAATAGTTATAGAGGATTCGGTAGATCGCATAGATCCTGCAATTTGGAACTCCTTGCGGGAAAAAACGAAGGCGAAAGAACAAACCCTGAAAGATGCACAGGCTCAATCAAAGGAAGCCAAAGCCTACATTCAAAAATTGAAGGATTTGTTAAGCGACCGTGACTTTGAAGCTCCCGATACCGTGAAGCAACAGGCTACGTTGAACGTGAAACGAGTAACAGAAGATATCGAAAAGGCTCAGAAGGAGCTTGAGAAAGAGCATAGAAAGTCGAGCGTGACAGATAAATATTGGAAGAAAGTTGAAGAAGCAAGAAACCACTTCATTGATGAAATTGAAATTTTGTTTCCGGGAGTCAACATTAATGAAAGGAAACTTGAACTCGAAGGAGCTGAGCTTGATTTGTTTATTTTGCACGCATTTTCTAATGTTCTCTATTATCAGAAAGAGTTGTATAAAATTCAAACAATTGAAGATGAGAGAGTAAAAACAGCATTGGAAGCTGCACGGAGAGGCAATAAAGATATGTTAACTGATGCTCAGATTGAGTTATTAGTTGAAAAGGAAAGAAAAAATCTGGCAGATGATTATGCAAAACGGGTAGGTATATAGAGTGTTTCAGCACTCTGAGATTGACGATTTTGTATGTACAAATAATAATATTATTAACTGATAGAGGTCTATGGATCATGCAGCTTTAAAATGATTTTTGACTATAGAGATCCTTCTATAAGATGGTGCCCAACAAACTTATGTGTTTTTAAATAGCACACCCTGCACGTTTAAATATTTTTAAACTTTCATTAATAGAGGCTTAAAATTGTGTAAGGTTGAAAGGAGCTTAGACTGAATAGCTTCCGTATTGGGAATTATTTGAAAATTTAAATAAATTGATAGATTTACTCTTAGAGCTAATTGGTTCTAGCAAATACTTTAATATATTAATACAGGAAACTTCGCTGAAAAACTCGTGACACTGACTGCACCGCTCCGTGCGGCTTGGTGGGCCACTAAGGTTTGTATTTGGCAGCTGTCGAAAACATTTGCGGCACATTTAAAGCAAATGCCATTTACTTTCTTATAGCAAAACCCTTATTTAATTAATAATATTTGATAATTATGATTATTTACTTTACTTTGTAAGTTTAATAAGTTTATAACATTTTGTAGGGTTAGGTTTTTATTTATTAAAATGAATTTAAAACAGTAATCTGTAAATTTATTATCCAAACTTACTGAAACTTGCCCACCGAACTGCTTAGATGACGCCACTATCAATGTCTCGCATTTCATCATGCTAAACGTATATGAGTTTCCTGTATTAATATATTAAAGTATTTGGTTCTAGTTTGCTGAATTGTTTGTTGTTCACTGGTAATAATTACAGTTATTACTATATAAGCAGCACAAAAGGCCCGTGGATATGATCTTTCTCCATCCCCTTCTGTCTCTTGCCAAAATTTCCCATTCGTCTACGATAACCATTTCTGTCAGGTCTTGGTTGACTGCTTCCAGCCGTGCTTTAGTGGGTCTTCCTCTTCTGGTTCTCCCCTCAAGTTCCCCTCTGAGGATCTTTTTGGGGACTCTGTTCTGCTCCATCTTCGCTATGTGCCCTAACCGTCACAGCCTTCCTTGTTTCAGGGTCTTGACAATTGGAAAGTCTTTGTACATTTCATATACTTTCTCATTTGTTCTCCTTCCCTTACACCTCCATAGATTTTCCGCAATACTTTCCTAGCTAGTTTGGTGTCCGTTGATTTTGTTAAAGTCTACACTTCACTTCCGTATAACACTAGTGGTTTTACCATGGTATTATAGATGCACTCTTTCGCTGCTCTTGATACTACACTTTTATTTAACCTCAGCACGCTGAGATTTCCAGTGCGGGAGAATTTTTAGGTCCACAGCACTTGGGTCCCATTCAACTAAGAAATTTGATTTTTTGTGCTTTAAGATTACTGTTCGCCAAAATTTAACAAAAACTATTCACGTTTTCGAGCAACTGTAGGGGGCGCTGTAGATTTTTTCAAAATGGCCGTGAAACGGTGATCAACGTGTCGCTGTTGTACACCTACACACATACTAACTTTCTAAAGTTTTACATTTGATAGTGCCATATAACGTTTATAACCGTGTATAAACGTGAGTTTGACCGATCGTGTCGGCTTCGCTAAACTGATTGATCATCATTTGGCGAGTTCATGCGTGTGCCGCCAGACGGCGACTCTTTCTTTTGAAAACGATAATACTTGCACAGTACATTTTTCCAATATCTACTCCCCTCACACACTCACTTTTTTCTACTTCCCTCCTCACTCCACCCAAAAAAACAGATATTTGAGAAATTATTTTTATTTCTTGAAAATCAATCAACTAATAAAAGAAATTCAGTACACAATTAAAAAAGCTTTTAGAATTCCATTTATAAAAATAGAAAAGAAAAAATCAAATTAGTAATTTTTTTGTGTATGATATGTATTGAAGCATGGTATGATACATACAATCTTTACATAAGTATACCGTCTTCCGTACCGCTGAGAGGATTTTCCATCCCCAGTAGAGGGTACTTTTTGTGGGTAATGTCTTCCTGTTAGGCGTGCTGGATGATCACCAGGGGCTCTTCTTCCCATGATAGTAGATCTACAAATTAGCTCCGGGTAAGTATATGGTAAAACTAACTTCAAAGACTAAAAACGTACCTAGATGCAGCCGGATATTTTTCTAGTATTTCTCTGATAAGATTGAGCTGGAATTTAGCTAGAGGTATGGCCTCTTGATTGATTGATTGATTGGTAACGGGGAGGGGTGTCAGCCTTTTAACGCTGCGGCCTCTTGGGCCTATTGTGCAACCCCTTCAGTCGCTAGTCGCTGCCAAATAGGTCCGTCCCCTTTATCGGGTCTAGGAGTTTATTGATCAGGCTGGCTTGCCGCAGTATCTCGTTGAGATTAGTACCCTCAAAGATTTGGTATCTTCTACGAGCTAGGGCTTCGCATTGGAATATTATGTGGGAGGCTGTTTCCTCTTCCTCGCCACACAGTCTGCATATAGGTTCTTCGTTAAATAGCCCTATGTTGTAGAGGTGTTGTCTGAAGTGCCAGTGTCCCGTTAGGAGTCCTGTGACTACTCCAATTTGAGTCCGACTGAGTTGTAGCACTGTTTTGGTAAGCTTGTGGGGGTGGTTGCCCATTATAGCTTTGCTTTGTCTTTGTCGAGATGAGAGTCTCCAGTGTTCCAAATGTTTGGTTGCGATCCATTCGTTGACTGCTCCTCTCACTGTTCGTTTAGTTAGACCGACCACAGGTTCAGGCCCTGTGAACGGTGTCTCAGATCCTAGTTTTGCTAGTTTATCTGCATTTTCATTTCCTTCTATGCCTCTATGCCCTGGCACCCACACAAGTTTTACCTTGTTAGAGTTTGCCAGTGTTAGGAGACTACGAAGGCAGTCCCAGACAAGTTTTGACTTAATCTGGTTTGAGTTCAGTGCTTTCAAAGCTGCCTGACTGTCAGAGATAATAAGGATGGTTTTGTTTGTATAGCCCCTTCTTATGTTCTCTTCTATTGCTGCTAGAATTGCATAGGTTTCAGCTTGGAATATTGTGGCAATTTGGCCCAGAGATATGGAAGTACTATATCTTAGTCTGCTGCCGTATACGCCAGCTCCGGTTCTGTTTCTCGTGCGTGAACCGTCTGTGTACCACACTAAGCTTTTTAGCATGTCTGGTGGTTCTCCTTGATCCCATTCTTCACGGTTTATCCGTACTTCGAAGGGTTTGTGAAAGGAGTATTTTGTTAACATGTCTGTTCCCATTTTTAATTTCGGGTCAGATACCACATTTATTATTTTGGAGTGTCCCCATGTGTATTGGGTGCTTCTCCAATTACCCGTGCAGTTTAGGCGATGCGCTCCCATACGTGCTTCACCCTTGACTATTATGTCAAGAGGAGGAAGTTGCAGGAGAGCTTCTAATGCTGCTGTCGGAGTGCTTCTGAATGCTCCAGTTATGCAGAGACAAGCCAGTCTTTGTACACTAAGAAGCTGGTTTATTGTTTGTCTTTGATTTACCTTGGGCCACCATACTAGTGAGCCGTAGGTTATTGTCAGTCTTATCACCGTTGTGTAAAGCCAATGTACCATTTTTGGTTTTAATCCCCATTTATTTCCAAAGGCTCTTCTTGCCATCATCAATGTTGTTTTTGCCTTGTTAGTGGTCCTTAGCAAGTGTTAGTTCCAGGTCAATTTGGTGTCTAGAATCACACCCAAGTATTTGACCTCCCCTTGATTTGCAAGGTTTCTCCGAAGAGTTCCGGAGGATTTATGCCTCCGTGATTTTTCTTCCTAGGGAATGGTAAAAGGCTGGTTTTTGCAGGATTTACTGTAAGGTTTTCCTTGTTGCACCATGCCTCGACCTTATTCAGAGCAGTTTGCATTATCTCTGAGATTATATTGCCGAATTTACCCTCTATAAGGACGACTATATCATCTGCATAACCAAGGGTAAAGTAGCTTTCGTTATTCAGGTTTATGAGGAGTTCATTTATAACCAGATCCCAAAGTAAGGGGGATAATACCCCTCCTTGCGGGCATCCTCTGGTTACAGACACCTCCATCTCTTCGCCACATAATGTGGCTCGTACTTGTCGGCTTTGTAGCATGTTCTTTATCCACCTGCATGAGGTGTCATCAATACCATGTCTCTTAGCTGCTTGAATCATTGATTCAAAGGAGGTGTTATCAAAGGCCCCCTGTATGTCAAGGAAGGCTCGTAGAGCGATTTCCTTGTTTTGTAGGCAGCGCTCTATCCTGTTTACCAGGCTATGGAAAGCGCTTTCACATGATTTTCCTGGAAGGTAAGCATGTTGGTTTTGATGTAGAGGTTTCTCTATGAGGGCCCCTTCCCTTATATGCCTTTCTACCAGCTTTTCCATCGTTTTCAGAATTAACTATGATAGACTTATTGGTCTAAATGCCTTAGCTTGGGCGTATGAATTTCGACCCGGCTTTGGTATGAAGACCACTTTGACAGGTCGCCAGGTTTGAGGTATATGCCCTAGGGCCAAACTAGCTCGAAATAACCTGCACAACACTGGTATTAGGACTTGCCTCCCTTCTTGTAACATTACTAGAAGGCTGTAATCAGGTCCTGCAGATTTATAGGGTTTAAAGGTGTTGATAGCCCAACTTACTTTGTCGTGGTTGATCACGCAGTTAGCTATCTTCCAATCTTCTCTTACAGCTCTTTGGAACGAGTTATTAGAGTTTAGAATGGGATTTGGCTGGGTTATTATTACTGATCCTGGAAAGTGACTCTGGAGCAAAAACTCCACAGTCTCTTTGCCAGTTGCAGTAAAGTTTCCTGAGGGTTTTTTTAAAGTACCTACAGGATTTAACGGCTCTTTAGCGAGGATACGGTGGAGTCTTGCCCCTTTAGATGTGTTTTCATCATCTTGACAGAGCTTTCTCCACGAGTCCCTCTTAGCCTTATGGCCTCTTTCTTTAAACTTTTATACAGAACATGAGACTTGAGAAGAACCAAGTCCACCACATGGAAAAATAATTTCTTGTACCATTTTGTGATGCGCCGAATACACTCAACTGAACTCGGGAGCATATCAGTTTTATCCACTGCAGCCATATATTTATTATACTGAAGAATACGCTCTGGTTTCATTATGTGACGCTTAGTTTCACGATCAATTTTCCCAGTGGGTACCATGTTGTTATCATTTGCCGTTGTTAGCAATAAAGTTCCCTTTTGTCGCAATACTTTAGGGCCAGGAGTTTGTTGCCTGTGGATTGGAACGTGAATTACCCCTTTTTTAATTTTTCAGCCATTTTTGGCATATTTTTTCTGGTCCTCACAGTTCCACATGCGTTACTAGTGCGAGAATACAGCCAAAGGAACAGATCGGGACTACTGTACCAATTGTCTATATATAAACAATGTTCTTTATCTAAATATGGTTCTAGCAAGGTTAGCACTACGTCCCCTGAAGCGCCATATTTGCCACTATGCTGTATTTCTGTTGTCTTCCCCGTATAGATAATAAAATCCAGAATATACCCGGTTTGTGAGTCACACAAAACAAATAACTTCACACCAAAACGATGTAATTTTGAAGGTATATATTGTTTGAAGAAAAACCTACCTTTGAATAAAATGAGACTTTCATCAGGTATGAAAGTAGATTTGAAATATTCCCTCATGTGATCAATAATTTTTCGCAATTTGAACAATGTATCATCAGTTTTTGGAATGTTGAAATCACAAAAATGTAAAAGTCGCGAAATTATAAGATAACGATCTCTGGACATTGTTTCAGCAAATATTGGAGTTTTCAATAATGGATCTCTAGACCAATACTCTTACAGCTGCAGTTTTTTCATTCTAGGCATTATTATAGTTAATGCTAAAAATCTCCATAATTCTTGGAGGTCCGTGTCTTTCCAGGCACTCAAACGCGATTTTTCTTTTGCATTTTTATGCTCAATTACATTTTTTTATTATAATCATATTCCCTTTTACCTATTCGGTGTCGGGTTTACATTTTATATTACTTTATACATTTTGTTTTATATATTTACATTGTATTTCATTTCGTATCTCTAAATTTTTTCCATTCTTTTCTGTTTTTTGCTAAGTTTTTTGCTTCTTCCCATGTTTTTCCTCTATCTTGAAGTATTCTGCTTATATCTTGATTCCATGTTTTTCTTGGTCTTCCTCTTTTCCTCTCTGTCTGTGGTCTCGCTTCGTATACTAATTTGACTTGTCTGTTATTGTTCATTTGTTGTATATGTCCCCACCAACTAAGTTGTCTCTGTTCAATAAAGTGCATTACTGGTTTTACTCCTAGTTCTTCCCTTATTTGTGTATTCCTGATCCTGTCCTCTCTGGTCACTCCCATTACTCGTCTCAGGTATTTCATTTCCATTGCTTGTATTTTGTTTTTTTGTCTGTTTGAGAGTTCACGATTCGCATCCATAGGTTAGTACTGGTCTATATATCGTGTTAAAAACATTTATATTTGTCTGCTTCTTTTATATTTATGAATTTTTGGTTCATTACGTAGTATAGTTTTATTGTTTTGTCGATTCTTTCACTTATTTCCGCTTCTTGTTTTCTTGTTCTCTCTAAGGTTACCCCCAAGTATTTGAATTCTTCGACTTGTTCTATTTTGACATTGCTTATTTCAATATATGTTTTTATGTCTTTATCTCCTATTACCAATTTTTTCGTTTTGTTTATGTTTATTTCCATGCCTTCTTCTACCATTGTCTCTTTCCATATGTTTAGGTTTTCTTGTAATTTCTTTTCGCTTCCCGCGGTTATCACCACGTCATCCGCGAATACTCCTGCTGTTATCTCTACTCTTTCCAGGTTTCTATATCCAACGAATAGTTTATTTGCTTTTTGTTCACTTTTCTTGATAATCCCATCCATATGCACATTCAATAAGGTTGGGCTTAATCCTCCTCCCTGTCGTAGTCCCATTTCTGTTTTAAATCCTTCTGATTTCATGTTATTATTTATTATATAATTTGTGTTGTTTTTATATAGATCTTGAATCACTTTTATTGTTTTATTGTTTATTCCCTTTTCCTTAAGTCCCTTCCATACTTTTCCTCTCGGTACCGTGTCGAAAGCTTTATATAGATCTATGAAAGCTAGGTAAATATTTTTATTTTGAGGTTGTTTTTTGTCTGTTATTTGTTTTATTGTAAAGATATGATCTTGGGTGTTTCTTCCGGGTCTGAATCCGCTTTGTGGCTCTGCTAGTTGTGGTTCTAGGATTATCTTTAATCTATTATTTATAATTTGTTCGTATATCTTCACTATTGTGTTCAGTAGTGTTATTCCTCTATAATTTTCACATGTTTGTGTGTCTACCTTCTTGTGTATCGGTTTTATTAATGCTACTCCCCACTCTTCTGGGATTTTTCCGTTTTTCCATGCTTTATTAATTATTTCTAGAAGGGTTTCTCTCCCCGCCTCTCCCAAATTCTTTATCATTTCTGTGGTGATTTTGTCATTTCCTGGTGTTTTGCCGTTTTTTAGTTTTTTTATTACGTTTTTCAGCTCATCCATTTTCATTTCTTCCGTTTCTTCTTCTTCTCTCTGGTTTTCTATTTCGGTTTCGTTTGTATTCTCTTCATTATTTTGTCTTTGATGTCCTAGTAGTTCCGTGAAGTATTCTCTCCATTATATCTTTTTTATTTGTTAGTATTTCTTGATTTTTATTTTTTATGTATATTTCTTGTGTTGGTTGATTGTTTGTTCTAAGTGTTTTTAGTACCTTATAGAATAGTTTCTGATTTCCAGTACTATCTTTTTCCATTTTATTTCCGAAATCTATCCATGATTTTTCTTTTGCTGCTGCTACTAGCTCCTTTACTTTTGTTCTTTGTTTTTTATATTTTTCATACTGTTGTGGGGTTTTGTTTGTTAAAATTTTTTTTTCCAATCTTTCTTCTTCTGCTTAACTTCTTCTTTAATCTCACTGGTCCACCAGGCTGTCTTCTTTTCCCCATTTCCTTTACATATTCCGCATATCTCTTTTGCCGTCTCTATTATTATCTCTTTGAATGTGTTCCATCCTTGTTGTGTGTTGGCTTGTTTTATGTTTTCGAATTTAGCCTGTATTTTACTTTCCGTTGTTTGTAGATATCTTTCGGCGATGTCTTTATCTCTAAGTTTGTAGTTTTTTATTGTCTTATGGCTTTCTCTTTTTGTTGTAATGTTTTTTCCTATCTCTTTGTCTCTCCGTCTTATTTTTCCTATCAGTAAGTAGTGGTCGCTATAGATTTCCGCTCCTCTTTTCACTCTTACGTCTAATATATTTTTTCTCTCTTCTTTTTGCACTATTATATAATCAATTATTGATTTTTCTCCTCTATTTTGTTGTTCTCTTGTATATTTGTGTATTTCCTTGTGTTGGTAGAAAGTGTTTGTTATTATTAAGTTTTGGAGTTGGCAGAAATCTAGTAGTCTTTTTCCATTGTTATTACGCGTTTCCTCTCCGTGTTTTCCTATTATTATTTTATATTCTGTATCTTTCTTGCCTACTCTACTATTGAAGTCTCTTGCCAGGTATAGTGTTCCTTTGGCTTCTTCTGTTATTGTTGTCAGTTCTTCCCAGAATTTATCTTTTTCGTTTGCTTTTTCGTTTTGGTCTGGTCCATATATTGATATTATTGTTGTGTACTCCCCTTGTTCGTTTCTTAGTTCTATTAGTAGGATTCTCTCGGATATTGCATTCCACTCTATAATTTGTCCTGCCAATTTTCTGTGTATTATACATCCTACTCCTGCTGCTGCTCTCTGGTTATTTTGCACTCCACTGTATATTAGAATGTGTCCATTTGTTAGGTATGTTTTACCCTCTCCTTTTTTTTTTGTTTCGCTTATTACCAGTATTTCTACATTTGCTTCTTCGAATTCGTTCAATTACATATGTATAACAATTATTTGTCTCCTGGACAATAAAGTTCATAAAATCATCAGAAAAATATGCCTGTAAACAATCTAATGCGATACTGTTTTGATCTAACCCAGGCGCAAGGCACTCTGAATTTTTGTTATGAGCAAAAATCGTCGGTATGATAGATGCTTGCATCCAGTCATAACCAAAATTATCGTCCTCATCCTCAGACGTACCTGAGTTATCAACAGTGGAAGCTGCCGGGGAAGCCGGTGTTGTCAAATCATCCAAAACGTCTCCTGCGAGTGTATTGTCCTCATCGTCGTCTGTATCCAGATTATCCAGTGCATTTGCAATAAACTCGTCTTCACTGTCTGATCATGTCAGGATTTCCTCCAATTCAACTGTTGTATAATAATTTCCTCGTCTGGGAGGTATAATATTAGTCATTTTGAACGAGTGACCAACAGACAGTAACACATCTGAATACAGCGCTCTACTGCCGCCGCGCACGTATCGTACAGTTATACGTACTCAATGCATCTCTCCCCACTTCATTTTATTCCTACCACAAAATAGGACAACAGCAGAAAACGCTAAAATGAATTTCTAAATATCGGAAATTAGCAATAGAGGCCCAGTTTCCTCGAGTCCGTAAAATCGGACATTAACAGTGAAAAGGTTAACACTGGACTTAACATTACATACGTTTGCACTCCTGCCGTCATCCTTTTCTGAATCTATCATTTTATCTCCATTGATTATTTCCACTCCTAGGTAGGTGAACGATAGCACCATTTCGATCTCGTATTGCCTCTGTTCTTTACACTCGATGATTAGTGTCTCGTCGTTTGGATTTTTTGTGTTCAGGACCTTGTATTTAGTCTTTTGCTCGTTAATTTCTAGTCCAAAGATTCATGTTTGTTCTTCTAGTGTCCGAAACATTATCTTTAGTTATGATTAGGATTGTCTTATGCTAACACTTGCCTCGAACTATTAAATACATTGTTGTTCGTTTTACATTTACTCTTTCTCACAATACATTCTAATGCCAAGTTAAAGAGCGTCGGGGACATGGAATCTCCTTTCTGTACCCCAAATTTTCCTGAATTTACGCCATTGATTCTCACCTTACTTTCTGTATTCGTCAACATCATTCTGATTAACTTGACCAAACTTTCTGTCTTTCAAGCACTTTTATTAGTTCAGTTCTAATGATAGTGTCTTACGCTTGCTTGAAGTCTATGAATCTATAGTCCTTTAGTCCTTATTTTCTCTTAAGATTATTTTCATGGTGAATAGATGGTAGGTCACCGATCTCAGCTCTTTAAAACCCGCTTGGTATTCTCCTATTTCCTTGTCAACTATCTTTCTCAGCCTTTCATTTATTTGTGACGCCAGTATCTTATAGGCTACATTTAGTAAAGATAGTGGTCTATAGTTTGCACACTCTTGTTTATCCCACTAGTATTGTCTGGTTATAATTGGGCATAAGAAATGGTAAACTTAATGATTATATTTTTTTACAGCAAAACTACTTAAAGTGGCTGCGTAGGTATAACTGTTTCTTGTAGCACAACAGTTAATTGCTACTCATGAAAACACACCAAATAATTGTTAAACTAGGCTATTTTGAAAATGAAAATATATATTTTTGGACTGATAATATTAATTTTATTTTATAAAAAATACTTATACAAATTTATGTCTACTCATGTGTTGCAAAACATAAAATGTACAAAAGATGTAACTAATAAAAATTTTAGATTATTAGCAAAAACTACATACAAGAGTTTGGAAATAGCAAACATATAGTTCACTCATATTCACTAAATATTTTCAAAATTTGGTTAACTATACATTAGAAATAACGAACACAATAGTGCATTAACTGTTGGCATCAGGTATGCAACGCCCAGTATGAAGTGAAAGCAACTTTAGTGTTTTTGGTGATTTTTAAATTTTATAAAGGGTGTTCCATTTAGGAAAATCGAGAAAAAATCAATTTGTCGATAGTGTTTCATTGTATAGTATCTTGGATATTATCTGAGTGTTTAACGCTCAAGGTTAGAGATCAATAAAACTTTTCAGTAAATTAGAATTTACTAATTTTATTAGTTATGCAAAGGTAAAACAACCAATTTCTTCAAATGTTCACATAAATAGTTGAATCTGAATTGAAATCTGGGTCTTTATATCTTACATTATTTTAGTCCTCTAAACTCTATTTGTTGAGCATTGAGCTAGAACGTAAACAAACGCTTGACAGGTGCGTTGATTTACCGGATGTGTACTTACGAAACATTCCTTGCGTTTCTAAAATAACGCCGTCAGAATTCTTTTTTAGAAGAATTAGTGGTTCTGAAAAGAACCCTTTTTTTAAGTAAAGGTGTTTTATGGACTTGGGGACATCTGCATTACAAATATTGACGTGAAAGCAATTCGCTGATAAACAGTCCAATGCGTGGTTGACAAATAGGTGCGTCATGGTATTCCATTCCGAAAAAAGATTCGTGAACCGATACAGAAATTTACCAAGCTCAGAAATGCAAGTTTAGGAATAAGTTTCGCATATTGTACAGAAAAATTACAATTTGTTTAAAAATAGCACGTACCTTCTTACGAATTGCAAAGAGAATAGCATCATCAATTTCATCTAAAAGTTTTTTTTTTAATTCGGGGATATTTTGGAGAAGACAAAGTTTTAATATCCCGAAACTCCTTTAAAATTATTTTTACTGTTGCAACACTAACACCCACTGTTTTAGCAACAAATTGTACAAAATCAGTCAGTAAAATATCAGGATTTTCTTCTAACGTCGAATTATACAATTTTACTATTAATTGTTTTTCATTTAAAGTAGTAGGACGCGCCCTACGATTATATGTTTCTGGAACAACTTGTTCCATTTTAGGAAAATAAGCATCAGGCACTATACAAACGCTCCGAAAACTGATAAACACTGCTCAAAAAGCATACCAAACTTAACCCGGTAATTACGAGTGCAAAGTAAAGGTTTTGAGCCTCAATTACTCCTTAAGTAATGAGGCATTAGCGTTATCTAACGTAGACCAATCACAGCGCGCGCTAGGATGAGTCAAACACGTGCGTTTGTTGACGTTCTAGCTCAATGCTCAACAAATAGAGTTTAGTGATGAGTAGTTTGAAAATGCTGAAACTCACAAGGCGTTTCCTTTAAAAAAGACACAAGTTTGATCTTTCTATTGTACACTCTGTATAATCAAAAATAATTTTATAATGTGACACCCGTGAATCCGCATATCTCTAAATAATAGCATCAATAATAATCATATTTATAAAAGATCCTGGAGTGCTGAAACACTCTGTAGTTGTTTGTTCAACTTGTTTATATTAATTATTTTATTTATTTTTAAGTGTCTGTGTTTACGTGTGGATTCTGAAAAAGAGTTACGGCGACAGTTGAAATTGCAATCAGAAGCCTTCTCCGATCATTTAAATGATGCACTTAAAACAAAAGAAATGGAATTGGAAAGAGATTTTGCTAGACAAATCGATGAGAAGGTTACAGAAGAAAGGTGTAGATTTAAATTGCAACTTTCTGCTTTAGCTGGCCGAGTTCGTGGCATGGATGCAGCTTTGAAGGGTTTGTATTTCTCTTTAAGTTGCTAGTGGGACTTGTTTGTAAATGCAGTGCTTTCATTGAGTGACTTTTGTTCAAAACATTTATGAAGCTTATTTGTTTTATGCTGCTAAATTATGTTGAAGATGGAGATGAAAAAGGTATGACCTAAGGCTCTTATTTTTTTTTAACTTATACCTTGTTTTTCGTTGTGATAAATGTTTAAAGCATAAAACAGATAGGAAATACTTCAGATATTTCACAAAATCTAAAGTATTCGCTGTTGGGGTCAGTTAAAAAACTAAAAATTACTTTGTTTGGTATACATTTTTTTTCATTAATAATACAATTTGTTAAAAAATTTTAAGAATTATTTATTTTATAAAAAATAGAATGTTATCCACAAAAATAATTTTCTTAATACAAATTTTGGAATTTCTTGATAACAGAATTTGTATGTTCGTCTAATCCAATCCTCCAGTTCAAGGTGTAATGGAAATTAGCTAACACACTATTGGATCTAGAAATACTTTAATTCAACTCAATGCTGTATCTTGTGCAAGAAAATAAAAATCATTTTTTTCTGTCATAACACAGTCTTTGACAATGCAAATTTTTTTTCTCAACACTAACGATTCAAATTTGGGACATAGGACTTTACCATGCAAAATTAATTTGTAAAAATATTAGCTAATTTAATTATTTTAGAGCAAAATAGTACAGAGAAGTTGTGGGTAAATTCAAGAATTACTACTCCAAATATAAGAACAATTTTCCACAAAATTAAGCAACATTTTTAAAGTGAGCTATTAATTCGTTATTTTGGAACTGTTTGGCTTAATTTTATGGAAAATAGTTGTAGTATTAGAATAAGTAAATCAAGCGGTAGATGCTGTTTATAATGCTGATCAAATTATCTCTTTACTATTTTGATGTACAATCGCACCCTTTAATTTTGCTTGATAAAGTTGTCTCAAATCTAATTCACACGATGTATAAAAAAAATTATTTTTTGGGACAGAATTTTTTTTTAGATTTAACAAAGAGCCTTTCTTGTACTACACAGCATTATTAAAAAGATATTTTTTTGCAGTAAAATTTTTTTTATTTTTTATCGAGATTTTTACCAGTTATTAAAAAACTTAAATTATAAAAAGATCATTTTATAATATCCACCATATAAAATAATTTTTACTTGCTTATACTGATCCAAATGACGCTTTTTAATTCAACTATAGATATTTAGAATTTGTAGATTACTGCTTGCTTTTTACTAGACAGGGTGGTATAAAACTTTGGTGCGCTTTTATTAACTTTCTCATTCGTTAATGAATTAATAATAAAATTTTCGGAGGGCAACCTTTTAAGTTTTTACAAAAACTAGGAAAGAAAAAAATTTTTTTGCAACACTTGTTTATTGCTTTTCAAAATATTCGCCTTTAAGATTTACCAGGTATGTAAATATGTAACAGGAATTTTTGTATAAAAAAAATACGTTTATTGTATGAAAATGAAACAAAATATTTTATTCGAAGTATTGCCCATCGCTAGCTATACATTTTTCCCATCTCTCTGATAATTTGTGGATGCCACGCCAAAAAAACTGCTGCTCTTTGAGGCAAACCAATCATCGAGCCATTTTCATACGTTTTCGTAAGAAGTGAAGCGCTGCTCAGCAAGTGCGTGTCCCATCGATGTAAATAAGTAGTAATCGGACGGAGCCAAGTCTGGTGAGTAGGCCGCATGCAAAAGTATTTCCAAACTAAACGCCTCAATCTTTCTTTGACCGGTTTTGCTGTGTGGGATGGCGCATTATCATGGAGCAAAATCACTTTGTGTTGCCTTTTTGATATTCTGGTCGTTTTTCACGCAAAGCTTGATTTAAACTGATCATTTGTAGTTGGTAGCATTCAGTATTAACGGTTTCGCCAGGTTTTAGCAGCTCATAATAGATCACACCCTTCTGATCCCACCAAACACAGAGCATTGTCTTCCGTCCATAACAATTTGGCCTTGCAGTCGATGTCGATGTTTCGCCTGGAGTTACCCATGATCTTTTACGCTTAGGATTCTGGAAATATATCCATTGTTCATTGCCAGACACAATTCGATGGAGAAATGACTTTCTTTTATACCTGGCGAGCAGCATTTCGCAAGTGGTTTTTCGGTTTTCCTGCTGCCTTTCATTCAGTTCATGTGGAACCCATTTTCCCATCTTCTGGATCTTTGCCATGGCTTTCAAACGTATGGGGATGGCTTCTCGTGTCATATTTAATTGATCCACGAGTTGTTTCGTTTGAACGTCATCCTCATCCAACAGTGCTTGCAATTCGCAGCCTTCTAACTTTTTCTGTGGTCTCCCACGTTCTTCGTTTCTCACGTCAAAATCGCCACTTTTGAATTTTTTAAACCACGCAAAGCACTGTGATTTATCAAGGGCATACTCACTGTAAGCTTCTACAAACATTCGATGCGATTCTGCAGCAGTTTTCTTCAAATGGTAACAGAAAATCAATGGTGTCCGCAAATCGTAGTTTCCAGGCACAAAATTCGACATGTTCAACGCTATTAAAAACTATGCGGTTGTATGAAACTTGTATTGTTATGAGTTGAAAATCTTTGTCAGATGTCAAAACACAAAAATGGCGCCAATGACGCGGTTGAGGGTAACTACATTGACAGCTAGGGCCATCAATGGGCAAATTCCGGTTTCATATTTACATACTACAATTCCCAGCTCAGATCTATTTAATCCTAAAATCATACCTCACCGAAAGATTCTACCAAGTTGTAATAAATAACTCAGCCTCGGAATACCATCAAATTAAAGCAGGAGTGCCGCAAGGAATTGTGTTAGGCCCTTTACTCTACCTGATTTATTCATCTAATTCACCAACCACGCAAAACACTACTATTGCCATGTTTGCTGACGATGTAGCCATGTGCCGTCCCACCAGTTTTAACAATATTCAAATCCCAACTAAGTCCAAAATAAAATATTTAGGTATGCACCTTGACGAAAAACTCAACTGGGGTACGCATATCAAGAAAAAAAGACATCAAATAGACTTGAAACTGAAGCAGTTGCAATGGCTAATCGGAAGGCGTTCGCAGCTTTCGCTATCCAACAAGGTACTGCTTTATAAAATCATCATAAAACCCATCTGGACTTATGGTATCCAGCTCTGGGGCTGTGCAAAAGCATCCCATACAAAAATCATACAAAGAATACAATCCAAAATACTCCGAATAATCACTGACGCTCCATGGTATGTAAGCAACGATTCTATCCACACTGACCTGAAAATCCCTCATGCAACAACTGAAATCCAAAGATTCGCACAAGCATACAACCTCAAGTTGCCAGGACATGAAAATGACCTTGTAGGGCACCTCGCACGCCAACCAGCAGCCGCAAGAAGACTTCGACGCACCTGGCCACTAGATTTACTCCCCTAACTGCCTTCTGTTAGTGTATAACCCTGGGAAGACGGTATTGACCTGATCCCAAATCATGACATGTATACAGGGTGTATCATTAATATTGCGAAAAAATTCAGGGTGAGATTCCTTGCATAAAAATAAGAATAAAAGTTCATATAAACATGTTTCCAAAAATGCCTCGTTTCCGAGATACAGGGCGTTGAATATTATGCAATTAACAATAGGACAATAATGCCATGTAATCAACAATAGCAACAACAACAATAAGTTATAACAGTTGTTGAAAATGACTACCCCCAACATCAATACAGGCTTCTAATCTGCGACGCATTGATTGGCGAACACGTTCAAAAATTCCGGGTGTGTGACGAATTGTTTGACAAGCTGCTATTATACGATTTCTTAATTCCTCGAGCGTTTCAATCGGGTTCGTATAAACCAAATGTTTAAGGTGACCCCAGAGGAAAAAATCTAATGGATTTAAGTCCGGAGATCGCGCAGGCCAGGGTTGTATGCCTCCTCGACCTATCCAACGGTTTGGGTACACAGTGTTGAAATATTCTCGAGCAACTAAACTGAAATGAGGCGGAGCTCCATCGTGCATGAAATACATTTGTAATCTTAATGGCAGTCGGCAGCTCCTCTTCAAGAAAATGGCGATAAATTGCTCCAGTTAACCTCGCTGGTAAAAAGAATGGACCTATCAAGTGGTCTTCGACAATTCCGATCCATACATTCACTGAAAACTGAT
>JABXWE010020771.1:0-32759 GCA_014611495.1 Limonius californicus | reverse complement strand
TAGTGGCTTTCGTAAAGTGATCATTTTACTGCTATTATTAACGCGACCTTCAAGAGTATCAAAGTAAAAGGTATATCTGTTTATGCAAAATATCACGTTACGCTTGCTGGTGTTAACACAAACAATGGTGATACTTAATATGAATATTATTTAAATCGTTTTACGTTTCATACTCCTGTATGGTACAGAATTTTACGAACAAATATAGCCACGTGCGCTTATGCCGTACTGATCAACCAAGAACCTAATCATTTTCATCTTGATTAATACCTTCAAATATGTCATAAAATTGCTTTATAAAATAATATTGAAAAATTGATAGATTTAATTCCAATTTCCTAACCAATCCGAAATTCGGAACATGATTAAATAAGCTTAGTATTGGGTAGGTACTAAGAAGCGAGAATAAATTGTAGGGGCACAAAGACAGTTTGTGCGAGAAACATTTGTCCACAGACACAGACTCATTTGTATAGGGTTAAATGTCCCCATTACGTTTGCGCTCCCCAAATTCTGGCTTTTCTCAAGATCATTTGTCTGCTGGAATCTGGCTTCCAGTTCTTTAACGGAGTATCACGCGGAAAGAAATATCACAAAAACCGGTGTTGTTTTTGTTTCTACCCGAGCATGTCATTATCCGATATCAGAGTCGGATTAGCCCAATTTTAAACCATCCAAGGAAGTCACTTTAATATAGACAGAAGCACAAAGGTTAAAAGATTACATTTAAGTATTTTAGTTGAACTTGTAAGTTCTCTAGTTTTAATTATGTTTATGCAGCGATTTGACTTTTTAAACGCTATTTGATATCGATTAGATTTAAGGTCCAAATTAATTTGTTAATGGCTTTAATTTAAACACCTTGTATAGCGCAATAATCTGGTTAACAGGAAGAATTTAAAATACCATTTAAACAAATCTAGGCAGTATTACTGAAATCAGTACTTTAACTAGGTGAGCAAATCGTTTAACGAACTAGCTAGTAAATGCATCAAAAGCAACATATAAACGTTTCCCAAAAAAATGCGGAGTACCTGTATAAACCATTAAGTGCCAGCGTGATCCAGTATTTAGAGCACTGGGCTCCGGTACGGAAGGTCTAGAGTTCAAATCCCCGACGCGATGATAGGCGGGCGACCCACCCAGTCGCTTTAAATAATTGGGTACTTGTGTTCGAATTAACAAGGGGTAATACTGCGGTTGTTTAATGCGTGATGCTCTCCACGTCTCATGAATTTGGCACGCGGCAACCGGATATGCGAGCCAGGATGCGAGAAGTAGAGCCTCGCCAACAATATATACTATTTTTTAGTTGAAATTGTGTTTGCTATTTCTCAATATACACTTGCGCCAATAATTTGTGTTTCAGGCAGTTAATAATCTTAAATACGACAGCGCGTCTTTAAGCCAAAGCACTAAATCATTAATTAATCATTGACTATGTATAAGATTAGGCGAGCATGCATGTGATTGATACTGTACCATGTTTAAGGCTAGAGGTCATCAATGATAGAGGCGGCCGTGGGCTAGAGGTTAGCGCGTTAGACTTCTACGCTGAAGGTCCTAGCTTCAATTCCCAGTACCAGAACATCGGATTTTTAACGGCCGTTCTCCCTCGCAATGCAATGGCAAACCAGCTAGGTATGCTGCCTAGTAAATCTTCTCTGTGGTAGAGTCTGTTTCCCGTGGTTCGGAGCTCACGTTAAGCTGTAGGTCCTCTTCGTCTCTGGCACTTTAAACGCGCAAACAGGCGTAGGAGAGAAAATCGCTACATCTCGTAAGAGATAAAGCACTCGAAGAAGAAAAAGAATGATCGATTTTAGATTTAGCTTGCTTTTTTGCAATTACCACCAACGCGAATTGTTTTTGTGCCGCAAACTTATGCTAAACGCCCTGTTTAGCGTAGAAAAACAGACTTCCAGTACTACGTAAACAAACTTAACCACCGTACGTGTTTAAAATGATTACTAAAGATTATGATTTTTATGACTACTACAGATTGTAACTGATTTGAAGTATAACACAACATTTCAAAGACTTTGTAGTAGGTCTATCAGAGACAGCCAATCCACCGGCATTGCATGAATTCAAAATGCATGCAACCGTTCCAAATTGAAGTTCAATTTTCCGAAAAATTTAGAAATTTGTGATTTTTTATTTGTTAAATCATTATTCGACGAAAATGTACATATACATTCGATGTAATTGACTCTCATATTTTAGCAAACATTATATTACATTTTTAGGGCTTTATTTTTTTACTCGATATACAGGGTGTTAATGAATTGCTGGGACAAACTTCTAGGGCTTAAAGTATACATGAAAACAAACATTGTATGTTAATAAAGGTACCGTGAAAAGTGTTTCCTTTCAGGGATAGAGCTTCTCAAAGATTCTTTAAGAAGCGCCTAAATGTAGGCAACTCAATTTTCTATCTACTATTTGTTTCCATAACGACGGAAATTAATACAGGATAAATAAAGCCCTCTTTCCCACTTCCACATCGGTATGGAAACAAATAGTAGGGCGCGTAAATTGAGTTGCCTACATTTAGGCGCTTCTTAAAGAATCTTTGAGAAGTTCTATCCCCCGAAAGGAAACACTTTTGACCATACATTTATTAACAAAAAATGTTTGTTTTCATGTATACTTTAAGTCCTAGAAGTTTGTCCCTGCAATATATTAACACCCTGTATAGTGTTTCATCTAACATTCAACGAATAATATATGCAACCCAAATCACAAATCAGGCTAAGGTTTCCATTGTATTTTAACATCTCCGCCCAAAATACAAAACTAGCAACCAATAATAGAATGTGGAATCTAATTAATGTGTACACACAAACGGAAGTTGAGCTATAAACGTATTTATTTGCTTCGAAATTGTGGTCGGTACTTACAGAGAATGTTTAGTGTTCATTAGAACCTTAAAAAATTCAATGAACTTTCGTTTAAGAACGTTTCATTGCGAAGTTAGAGATTTCTGAATAGGTCCTCTGAAAGTACTATTTATTTAAAAATTCAACAATAGTTATACTAACATTTTAGGCGTGTTGTATGTTACTAATCTACTTTCATATTTAGGTTTAATTTTGGTTACATGCAAATGGGCAATCAACAATAGTTATACTAACATTTTAGGCGTGTTGTATGTTACTAATCTACTTTCATATTTAGGTTTAATTTTGGTTACACACATGCATCGCAAGCGTGGGCAATCATACAATACTTTCTTTGATTTTACTGTCTTTACTTTGTAAAAATAAAACGTTTTTATTCATAGAATATTTTTGGTTGTTTTAATAAATACTAGGTTCTATGTAGGTAATGTTCATCATTTTTGTTTAACTTTGTATATTCTGAGCGGTAAGTTGCACAAATATAACAAAACGCAAGCACATATTACAAATCACCATCTTTGTTTGCGACTAAATTATCAATAGGCGATGTTGAGGATATAATAAGAAAGGAAAGAAAACAGAAATAATTGGTCACAATAGCGGAAATCGTTAAATAAATAAATACGGAACAAACAAATAATAAACTAGAAAATAAATTATAAGTAATTCCTTTTCGTAGAAATTCATCTAAATTTATGGTATCCTCTAATTATATTTATATTGCCAATCACACAAAGAATAGGACATTTGCTATGTGGGTTGCATAATACATCACGCGTGTCGAAGAATTCGGTAAATGTAACTGTAATTTTTAAACCTATTTAATACATAATTTAACTTCTGAAAAACATTAATTAAACTCAAAACCGTTCCTGGTATTGTTAATGTAACTAAAGTAAATTCTTCAAACTTTTTTAACTTTAATATCCGATATTATTAGAAGGCTTCAAATTCTTATAAAAGATTATTTTATTATTAAAATGTTGTATTAAAGTAACCCACAACCACAGCAAAGTTCAGCAAAGCTTTTAGCATATTTTGTTATTACTAATAACGGTATTTATGCTTGTTTTTAGACAGTTATAACTGAATAATGCATGCCTACACATGGAGTTTGTTTAAATGCCAGTTTTTTTACGCCGATCTCCTCTGTACCAGTCCGGCCTAAGAATTCCACGGCCATAATGATTTTGAAGGGTAAACCATATTTACGTAACAGAAGTAAAAGGATCTCACGTAACGGTGATTCTACTACCTTGTGCGGGAGTCACTTTCCAAAGTGAAAGTGACAAAACACACTGCTCCGACATCCATCTCGGTGTGTTATGTGTGTTGTACAGGGGGCCGGAAATAAAAAGTTCAACTTCCGGTAGCGTAAAACGCGAACAAAGGGCCCGCACGCTCCAATGCCCTCCCGCGAGTGCGTATTTCTTCTGTTGGACAAAAAGCCTACATGAAAGTGAACATTTTCGGGACGATTCAGTAAACACTATTTACACGCGACGGTATCAATTAAATCACACAATTCCGGCGAGTTTTTTTGTTGGGCGAATAAAGTGACTTATTTTCCAAAATAATTTTGACAAGGTCATGCCTTTAAATGTATTTACAGATTTTTTAATATAGATAATGGTTTTTGTGAAAAATTCACTTATGTAAAGTCAAGTTGATCTTAGTCTGCGTGCACGTCATCAATTACTTGTTATTTAGTATTAATAGTGCCAATTCTAAAAAACTAAAAAATTCTTTTTTTCTTTGTCAAATTACGGAGTAAAATCATGTTTATTCGTAAAGTCGTGTAACGTAGTTGTAACAGTTACGATTTTGATTTTTAATATTTCATAGTTTCTGTGTAAACTACGAAACTACATAAAAACTAGGGATTTTGTTTACTTCGCGTTCGCGCCCTGTTTTTTATGTTCACATGTCGCTCTGAAAACGAATTCGTGTTTTGCATGTTATGTGATATATAGTTTCAGATTTTTGGTTGCATACTTTTATTTTTCGCTGTATAACCCGAGTAAGGTGTGACGTCACCAAATATGTTATGACGTGCACGCAGACTAAGGGCAACTTGAGTTTAACTTATTTGTCCATTTTTATCATGTCCAGCATTGTAATTTTTTTGTGCCCAAACCTCTAAAATAATTCTGAATATCACTTCATTAATTTAGGCAAGGGACAATGAAAACGTTAAAATCAATTACAATAATTAAAAAACTGGTACTGCTTCGGTGTCTTTCTAAGTGCGACCGTTGTTTTAATTTTACTTCATCCCCGCCCCACCCTCTCCCGACGCCATTGGGTTAGAAAACACTATAGCGTGTTCAGAACAAATTCTTCGGAACAAGATAAAAAGTGGGTAGTCACGTTCAACGCGTTTGACTTTGAATTATGTTGTTAATTCCCGGAAATATTTTCGGGGTACGTAAATCTTTTATGAAGTCCATGAAATTTATATCAAGAATGTAAAATATGTGCGCGGGTCAATGAAACCCGCTTGAAGCTTCTTAATAATTTGTGATGGCCGTGGAATTGAATATTTAACGGTTTTAATGTTTTCATTAACTGAAATTGGCTTTCATACTGAATAATAATAAAAATGGAAGTACACCGTGGCCTGGAAACTTATTCGCCATCCAGAAGCAGTTCTAATTTTTGGGTTTTTGCTCCAATACTACCTAAATATCAATATCAATTTTAACTACTCCTACTTGGAAGGAAACCTAATATACATATATGTTGTAATTACTAAAATGCATTCAATCATATTAAAAGCTGCTTTCCAAGGAGGATGTAAATAATAAATAATTACCATTTGTTGTGGTTTATTTAAATACCCATATTAGGTATATTATATTCAGTAGAATGTGTAATAAAGCTACGCTACGTAATTCATATCCATGGATCGATAGTAAATCCCGATAAGCGAAAATGATGACTTTATTAAAGCAGCCGCAAGTTAAATATTTATATAATATGGGAAAGTGGTAATAAATATGTTGTAGTGATGCGATATGGTTAGTTGCTATGCAGTAAAGTCCTATTACTTTTGCAGTGATGGATAATTTTTAAAGAGGTTTGGTCAGGGGCATAAAATAAAAATGCTTTAGCGAAATGATATGTAAACGCGTCCAGGTAACTGAAATTAATTGTTGGTATTGCTTTGGGAATAGAAGGTTTCATAAAATGATACGAACGGGTTGGAAAATACGCGTTTTCCACCGTTCGAAATATGTTATATGAATTTGGTAAATTATCTTGAAATTGTTAGAAGTTTTATGTACATATACAGGGAAACCATTAATAAATAAAACGACTTTCCACATCCATGTTGCCAATATTTACTTTCAATCGTGGTATATTATGAAGTTAGGCAACCAAATCTTTCAAATTTATTTTTACTGACGGTATAGAGTATATTTTATACACGGTTGTTAGAAAGATTGCAATACTAATTTACCTCAAAAAATAATTGATCTCCAAACATTTTATAGGTTAGATATACTTCAGAGGTTAACACTACAGAATAATATACTATAACATAAATAAATTAAATCACTAATTACGGCAAAAAACAGTTGATGGGAGGTGTTCGAAATGATTGCCATCATTTTCAGTGCAAGCAACAACTGTTTTTTGCTTATTATTGAAAACATTCGTTAATTGCTGTACAGTGATTCTATGTATAGGCGTTGTAATGGCTTCTTTGCGTTCAGCAAGTGTATGCAAACTATTGCAATAAATGGTATTCTTCAAATTCCCAAATAAAAAGTAATCCAAAAGCGTTAGATCTGGTGATCTCGAGGGCCAGCGCACTGATGCTAACAGTCGATTTGCATAGAATTCTTCCAAATACTGGAGAGTCTGACGAGCTGCATGTGGAGTGGCATTGTCTTGTGGAAAGTTACCCTGCTGCTGTTCGTCATCAAGTTGCTCCACAAACGATTGTTGTATTGCCCCGTAACGGCCAGCGTTAATTTGGTTTCAAAAATTACTGGTCCTGTGATTCGTCTCCTTGGTCCAAACGCCTATTATCACAGGACGTAATTCTGTTTCGCAAATGACATGAGCATTCTCGACAGACCTCGTTCGATAATTCTGCGAGTCTGTGAGATGAAACCACACCTCATCTGAGAAAAGCGCAGATCTAACACTGCATTTTTTATTATGTGCTGATTAAACCAGTTAGAATATTAGATGCGTTTCTCTTGTACTGCAAACATTTGTATGGAAAAAGATGTAGTTCGTTCTTTACTACTTTATTCTACAATTCTGTAAAAGCAATCATGTTTTAACTCTCAATTTGTTTTTCATTTTACAACAATTTAAATTATGTATGAAAATAAAGGGCTCACGTGCCTGTTGTGCTAACTATCGCAATCATTTTGTAGGGCTATGCTGAAGATGTGCTTGCACAGTTTCTAAAACATTTCCATTTATACCAGTTGGTCGTGTAGGCGATTTTCCTTTAGAGACACTTTGCCTAAATAAATCTACAACTTATCTAATATGTTTACTTAAATTATCTTGATCAAATTCGTTATTCTGGATTCGTTTATGCACTTCCTCAATACATGGCCTAACAGGATATAATATGTCCCTTCAACGTTATTGTCACGTTCTCCGTTTCGAAAGTATGATTCCAGAATAAATTGATCCTATTCTAAGGAATAAGGCATCTTCCAATTAGAAACTAACCTAACAAAATGATAATAATTTAACTGATTTAGTTCTTAGTGCTCTGCAACCTGCTTACAATTCGAGTTACAACTTACGTAACGTAATCTTAAAGAAAACTTAAAAATAGAAAGAAATGACACGAATAAATTAACTTTTAAATAACGCTATCAAATGCCAATCGCAAATCCCACATTGTGAAGTGTCAAAAGCTCTGTATCTAATATCATAATGTATTAAAATTTTCATAACATCGCAAACATTAGTTTTTTGTTATTGGCATTAATGATTTCTCTATATGATTATTATGATTTCGGACAAGGGTATTCCATGGCAAGTAGACGTATGTAAATTTCTACCATCATTTCAATATAATGTATCCTATACAGGAAGTTGGCACACAACAGCGGAGACCTATAGCTTAATGTGAACTCTAAACCGTGAAAGTGCATCGATCCGTTTAAAAAAATAGGTTGTTAGGGTATCATAATGTTTCTTGTGAAACGTTAGCCCTCTTATATCATAAAAGATCTTCTATAAGTATGGGTTATGTTACCCATAAGTTGGTAGTTGTCCAATGGCTTCAAAAGATGTTGAGAAGATGTTTTAATCTTTGAACTAACCACCGTAAACTTATATTATCTTGAACTGCAATATCTTCGCTTGACATGTATTAAACTGCAGAATTTCATTTTGAAAGCAGAGTTGTATCTGAACTAGAATAATAAGCCCTAAAAGTTGTTGTTCTTCTGTCTATAGGCCAATGGCCAATTACCTACTGTGAAGTAGGTTCTGTGATACCTCTTTCCACGTATGCTGGGCAGGAGGCTAGCTTAACCCGCCGAACAGAGAAGAAGAGGAAGAAAAGTTCTACTAAATGGTTACGATCATTAAAGATGTTCATGTAACAACCGGGACCGACGGCTTTACGTGTCCTCCGAAACACCCGCCTGCATATGCCACTATATTTACCACTGACCAACGCGGATTGTGCTGCACTACGAATACCGTTTGACCGGCTCCAACAGGGCTCCTGTATACAACCAATTCAAAAAATTTTAACCCAAGCAATCATCACATTTCCAATAGAGACTACTGTTTTAAAAACATCATTTGTAGTTAAGGTAGTAACGCTGTAGATTTAATTGTCATTTAGCAATTATTAACAAATAACAGCTTAAAATTTAAAAACCTTTTTCTTACTTTGCAACATTATAATGTGTACTAATATTGAAAAAACAGACATATTTTAAATTATGAGGAACTTCATGTTACTTAATAATCTTGTATTGATTTATTAATTACAATCGAATGATGGCTTACACCGATTTAATGTATAACCTTAAACTTGTCTTATGTGAAACGTATTAAGAGCATTGTGATCTACGAAAATGTATAATGGGTTACATTACCAACACAGGGTAGCCCAACGGGTTGCATTACCAATACCAATACATACAGGGAATTTTTCTTTTTAGTATACATTACCTATGTATACTTTTAAAAAGAACGCGTCAATTACGCATATTGTGTAAGCAACCAACTATACAGACAACTAAAAAACAGAAATAAACGTCACGGTAGTTGTGAATTATTTGAGTATGAAGGGTATGTTGATGCAGTGTTTATATTAAATAAGTATTTCACCCTGTATATAGGACGCAAATGATGACTTATTTGTTAAATACAAAAATCGAAAGGGTGATGTTTCTGTAAGGTCCGTGAACATTGTACTTCCTTTGTACAACAAAAATACATGTGCGGCAAAGTGGTGTAATGGTCAGCATAGTTGCCTATCAAGCAGTTGATCCGGGTTCCATTCCCGGCCATCGCAAACTTTTTTTAATTATTATTTTTTGTTATTATCTACTATTAATTATGATTTCTTCAACGTAGCATAAAATATTTAATTTCATTTCTTCGGTTAAAACGTGATTATTTTTAGTTCTTATTTTATGGGCATTTATTACGCATCCCCCTGATTAAAATTTTCTAACAATTGTTTGTATGGTTGGAATACAAGGAATAGGTTTTTCTGGATATTTTACTGAAAATAAGTCTCTCACAGTTCTTAAGCTGTTACCATTCTGATACCACATTAGAATTGCCACTTTTTCGTCTTTACTGTACATGTTTGTTTCAAAAACGCAAGATGACACTAAATAAAGATTAATGTTATTTTTTAACATTGAATTAATTTGGCTGTTTTGGTCACAGCATGGTGTAGTTGTCTGTGTAGTAATTGACACGTTCTTTTTAAAAGTATACATAGGCAATGTATACTAAAAAGAAAAATTCCCTGTATATATCGTACATCCTTACTTGTGAATAACCCTGTATATGAAACTATACTGTATTCCCAAAAAACGTAGTAGAATGATCGCTGCATAATAGGTGGCCTGAAGGATATATTTTTTATCTTTTAAAGTACTGCCACGTCTTTCTCAAGGGGAGTAATTGCGACTAATTCTTCAGTTGTAGATACAATTCATTATTATAATCTTGTTGAGGCAATTTACGTAAAATATATATCGTGTAAACAGACCTCGCTCTCCGGGAGCGCAGTAAAGACGCTCGTTTTGTTGTCATGACCTACAATAGTGAAGAATTTGAATGATCGTACTGTATGTGACTCAACAAGTAACGTTGCTTATTGTATGTGTTTAACAATTTGTGCAGTTTACTCACAGGGTCTACAAATTCCCACGTCGCAGTTTCAGAATCGATTAAATATTGTCAGAGCCGAACCGCATCGATGCACTAGACTTCGAAACACATTTTATAAGCACAAATGAATTAATTTAAAAGCGTTCTTAGATGGCTTTACAATACCTTTCATAATGAACATGAATTGGAAGTTGCTTGTACAATAATAAGAAATACTTTTTGCCTTTGTCGATTTCCATTTTTCTATACTGCGCTCTCTCTTTCCTTGTTAAATGCAGACAATACTTACGTTATAAAATTACGTAAAGGTTAAGTGAAAGATCGGAACGTGTAGACGAGCGATTTCACTTTATCTGGCATCTCTTTGTATCTTTATCTGATGAAGCTTCAACAGCACACTTGAAGATGCTCCGAGAAACAAAGTAACTATGTTTCTGTAAACAGAATATGCTTTTTATTTTTTTTTTTGGAATTTATGTTTCCGTTCCTTCTTTCATTACGCCACTCGCCCATAAATAAGAACAAAACGGGTGGAATGTTTTCATCATTAAATATACGAAGCCGAGCATTCCGCCTCTTAAACCCTCGACTTTTTGCGGAAACTTGCGAAAAGCAGATTTTCCGTGGATGCTTTTAACTTTCGAATACATTCCAGAAAAGTGTCACTCACTGCCATCATTTGTACTGATTTACAGCCTCCCCTGCTGTACATTCATAAAAAAGGACACGCAGGGGAAACCGTAAAACAATGTTTCCGCCGCTATATTTCCATTCTTCACGTTGAAAGTTGTATAAAGGAATGCAATTAAGCTTCTCTCTGTATTATTTTTTTCGGAAAGGTGGAAGCGCCATTCCATCATTTTTAATGATAAAAGTTGTTCCTTAAATTCCATTGAACAGGTTCCGAATTGTGACACTCGTTTGTCTAGATCATTTTCGTAGAATGTACCAAGTTTGCTAAGTTGAATCAAATAAAAATAATCCAATTGACAGAAAACTTTAGGGGTTTTATTATTAGAGAATTTACACTGCCAAACTTTTCCATGCTAATGGCCAATGATGTCGTCTCATTTATACAAATCAAGAATTCAGCGCACGAGTGGAGAATAGGCCTCTTGCTTGCATCTCAGACTTGAAAGTTTCAATGATTAAGCTCATATCACTTCTTATTTTTTTTGTATAAACGATTTCTCACGAGTTTTGCGTTATAAGCAAAATGTATTATCACAGTGTATTATGGATGTGAATAGAAAGTTGATTATTTTTATTAGATACCATAGCGCCGTATTCGTATATTATGCTATAATGCCTTTCAGAGTCGCCGTGCAGCATGGAGAAGATACCAATACAAGGTTGTCAAACTTATTTGTGAGGCACCTTTAAGACATAAAATTTAATCCCGTTCACACAAAGATTTGAAGTATGGTAATGCTATTGTAATCCGTGTTGTTAAATGCCTGGTTCAGTGGTTCTAAAACATTTATATTTTATTAAAGTTTATTATTTACATATTTATAAGAGTAAAAAAGAAACAAAACAATTACCAGCTTGATATAATATACAAGCACTATTATGTAACTGAGAAAATAAATTACATAAAATTATGAAGATATTGTGAAAAATACGGCATGTTTTATAGTTAATTATCACTGTCCCTAAAAATATTTAGACCACTATCACCAGCGTTGATATTGATAATTATGGGCTCTATTTCGTCCATTATGTTATCAACTTCCCACATTGACTTTTCTATTTTCTCCACATGGCCTACGTAGTTGCTCCAATTTTCTGGTGTCGCTTGAGAATATGTTTCCTTGATTAAATTTTCAACGTCATTTGTCAAAAGTAGTATTTTCTCTGTACTTCCGAATTTCACGTAAACACCTGTGGCGCCACGTAATGATTTCTTCTTTTTCTAACAGCAATGCGCGTCTTTCTCTTTTTTCATATTGAAATCCTGCGTCAATTAACATCCCATATAGAGTGCTCTTTGAAAAGTTTGGCCAATTTTCATCTTCATGTACCCTCCCTAACACAGCTTTTAAAGTTGGAGGCGTATTTTGGAAATAAAACTGGTGCACAATTCTTCTAATCCGGCTCCATGTGAGTTCAGAATATTTAATCCTTTGTGAAGTGGATATTTTATCGGGCTGTCGTCTTTTTTTAGGTGAATGAATACCATCGGGCAAACTACCTTCTTTTCTAATGTTATACAGAACTCTTTCCGACACTCCCTTCATTTCAGACACTTTTTTCACAACATCACGCACAGACTCGTCAGTACTTTCATTATTAATGTGATAATTTATAACATTTAACAGCAATTGCTTTTCACGTCTAGTAAAACTTTGGCCTGCCTTAAGTAAGCGTTCCATGGCAATTTACAACTAGAACTTTTTGAATAATAATTTGCTTATATAGTAAAGACATGGTATGAACAGGAATTTATAGTAATAAACAAATTAAATACCCATTAACAAATTCCTGAGTATTGTCATTATTTTCCATGTGTATGATTCATTTTGAAAATCACATTAGTTTACAAAGAGAAATTCCTCATTGTATATAACAAACCAAATTAAGAACTTAACATTATTATCTTGGTTGGTTAATATTATTTTTGTTTGAGAACTTCTGAACACCTACCTCATTTCAACAAAATAAACCCGACGTGCTATTGTTTTTTGTCCCATAAGAAAAGCATTGCCCTATCTTCTTCATGCTGCACGGCGACTCTGAAACGCACTATAGCGGTTTTGTGCTGAGGTAGATGAGACGTGTTTCTTACAAGCAAGATCTCCTGGTTCGAATCCTTCCCGATATGGCAAATATTTTGTGCCATTTCTTATTATTTATTTATTTTTCACCCAAGTTCTACGCACAAATATATAAAATACTTTATGTAAAACAATATTCAATCCTTAACTATTTCATTAGGCATTAAAACTCCAGTAACAAGAAAATAAAAGCTGTTAAAAGTTATAGTTAATTAGCGCACTAGTAATAATGTTAATAATAATGACTAAATAAATAAAACACTGAGGAACTTATAGTGTTACTAACGCGCCCTTTCTGGCAGTTCTTTTTGGCGCTGCTGATATTGTGCCCTCCTAATTTTTACTTTTTCGGTACTAATTTTTACTTTTTTTGCCTTTTTGGCTCTAGCCCTGAAAATTACATAACAAAAAAAAAGAATAATCGTCTCATATAGGGCTGTAATTATGAAGTTCTGCTTACAAGACAGTTTGAAGCTACTCAGGGACACCAACTGAGGTTGTACAGCAGTAGCGTAACCTAGAAAAATCGTAGATTTATTGAAACTCCCTTCAATTAATATTTTTTTTTATTACTGAACGACTTTCTTTTTTACAATGTAATTGAGAATATGAGCAGAGGTAGGCGTTTATAGTTCTAGTTAATGTTAGACATTTTAATATTCTTATTATAGTTCTTGTCAAAGGATAATTAACTAACCTTTGCTCTTGTTCTTTTTCAAATTTTAGTTAATGGGATATTTACCAAAGAGTCGATGTTTTATTGTGTTAAAAAATTCCCCTTTTTAAAACATGTGTTAGGGTCGACCTTACTGGGGGCGTATAAATACTACTGAATTTTTAAATTTTTAAATTCGGTTTCAGCGCTTCTGCATTTCATTTATGCAGTTTCTGGGTAAACAACCAGCGGATGCGATCAGAATTCACTGGCGGCGACAGGCAGGTGACATTCAACAGATAATAAAACAGAGACTTACTGATCTGTCAATAAATATTGGTCAGTTGTACTCACCGGGGGTCCTCCAGCCCGCTGCCCCTGGGTTGGGACTCCAACAGGATAAGGATACTCATCTGCCGGCTGCTGTGGTCGCAGCCATTCGTAATCTTGGAGTAATTACAGTTATGCATATGCATATGCACATTTTTCATGTAACCTCTGCCAACTGACTACCTCCCGAATGATTGCTAGGGGAACAATGATTACTCATGTCATACACACTATCTACTCATAATAGCTACTGATATTCACTACGCTACTGTTTCCAACAACTACTTACATAGACACGCCAATCTTGTATAACAACTATAATATGAGCTAATGCTTGTAAACCACATAATACTAAGTAGATAATACGTATCTATTTGGGTAAACATATATGACGCTTCACGCGATTTAAACCATATATAATAATAAGTAAATAACACGCAACCATTCGGGTAAACACATACAACACTTCATGGAATATAAGCCACAACCCTGCGAGGGACGCCCCTGCATATATCAGCCGATATTGTCATTGCAACCCATTTTTATATATAATCACATGAAAGGTAAACTAAATTCGCACCTCGCCTCAGCTTACAGAATACTCGCATCGCAATCAGTTAGTAGCTTCGCAAACGCTATTAATTAGTGATTACGCCAAAGATATGCAAGCTTACGGCTGGCTACCAACACTGCCCCACGTAGACTACCGCCGCTGACCCGTCTCAACACCACCACACGGCATTTCCTTCAAACTTTTATCATTCTTTCCAGTTATAGAGCCGACAGAAGTTACGTATATTTTAGTAAATATTTATCTGTTGAGCACACAAGTAGTACTCACAGCAGGCAAAAACCGCTGCCTAACATATGTAGCAAAGGACATAATTTTGAGACATGTTTTTTTATTGCGGTGTTTATTATCATACAGAGCATTTAGGTAAATCTTCCTGCTTTTCAGAATAGCCCCTATTAATCTTCTTCAAGGTTTTTATTTTCTGTAATAAATTAATTACTATAATATATTTGTTTAAATAAATAAACAAACAAATATATGATCAGAAAAATTCAACCCGAAAATACATATCATACAGTAGAATAAAATAATATTGTTACGCCACTGATACCACGTGAGCATATAACGCATAGCATAACAAAACAAAATTGGTTTTTATTGCAATAAATTAGTAGATTCGTATAGAAAAACTCTTCTACTAAAGCAAGTTTATGCCTTAAGCGTTCGTAATTTGTATACATTAATTGTTAAGACGATAACCTACAAATTCAGTGTAACAAAACTTACCGAATATAATGCACAGCGGCGATTTTTTTAAGGCTTGTGGCATTCATATGCCGCTCTATGTACCATTTAAATGGCATAAATATTTACCACAATATTATTTATTTAGACCTAATAAGACCGAAAATTTACAAACCCAGTTGGTGAACTGGGACACCATTTGTATTCTGGCTTGGCATCACAAAGTTCTATAGCCGGTAGTGTGCAATGCTGCATCCATCTTTACATTATCCTTGGTTTCAACAAACCACAAAACAGTAGCACACATTACTGTTACTGCGAAAATAACGGCAGATCTTAAAACACCCAACTATTTTTAGAATTTTTTAATAGTAAAATCTTTTTTCTTTTTTATTAAATGACACCAATAGCTGAGCAACAATACATTTTTGTCACTGCAATTTAGCTATAGCGCAAAGCCCTGGGAAACCCTGTATATTACTAGAAACTATTAAACCTCCTGTAGTTTTTATCAACTTACCAAATCTGATTTTGAGTCTAGCAATGTTAAAGGAAAATTGAAATCTTTATGCAAGATCCTTAGTAATAAATTAAAAACAAAAATTTACTTTACAGTTTTTAAAATTTTTTTCATTTGACTTTATGTTTTAACTTAATGATTATGATAATTTCCTTACTGGCTTATATCTAAATGAACATTAAAACCGACATTTTCAAAAAATCGTAGTAGTATTCATTTTTGGTTAAATAATTCGGCCAACGAACTTTCTGTTAAGTAATTTCCGGGACATTGCTGTAACCTTCTGGCGTAAAACAAAACCATATTTTTTTTCTGTGGTAAATAAGCACAACTAAATATTTACCTCAGACTTGCTGGTTTTGTCAGAACAAAGCGAGGGACGAAGTTATTTTCGGTTGGTTTTGATTATTCTCCACTTATTTAACTTTAAAACGTTAACTTAATAATGCAAACCCCAACATGCGTATTTCTGGTTTCCAGATTTTAATTAACCCTTCATTTATCCTTCATCGAACTTAAATGAAATTTTGTGTCCAATCGTTGGTTGGTCTGTGTGGGCTTCATTTCCGGCCGAGTCGGCCTATACGCGTTAAAATATGAATAAGCAGAAAATTAAATTTCTCAAATTTATTTTTTTGCCTTTTTTAATTAAATTGGGAGCATGCGGTGCACAACCCATAGCAACCCAACATTAACCGTCCTAATTTAGTAAACTTTTGTCGATAAACTAACGTTCTTAACACGGTTTTAACTTATTTACGATAAATTAATTGCTTTGAGGCAACACATCGGAAACATTTAAAATTTTAATTTAAACAATCTGGAATTTAAATGGTATACGGCTCTTTAAAACCAAATTAAAAATAATTTGAACTAATGATCCATTAGTACCACTTCTTGTATAATATTACATTTGTTAATGACCAATTACTAGTTTTTGTAAAAAAATCTAAATGTGAACTATAAAAAAATCAATGATGTAAAAGATCTCGTACAATGTGTACGATTTCCTGCTTGTATTGGTCAAGGCTGCGTTTGCTTTCCAAGCCGTGTTGCGTTAGGATTTAAAATCAATTAATTGCAATTGGTATAAGGTTAAATTATATATTAAGTTTACCTTATAATTCTGAATTTGAATTTAGGTTAAAGTGAACGATTACCTCCCGGTATGTTAATCAAGCGTAACTACTCAATTTGTTTAAATTATTTCAAATACATGAATATTGATGGATAGAGTCGTAAATTATTTATTAATTGGTTTTACTACGATTTGCATATACGTACGCAATTAGGAGAATTTTATTTCGGACAGTGAGAAGGGAAGTAAGAGCTTGTTATTTATCCGTTTCTTTTCCTTCTTGAAGTCAAGCGAAAAATATTAACTTAAAACCTTGTTGAATAATAATTTAACAGGCATGAAAACATAAATCATCTTGCAATCATGTCTGGAAGCAAAGATCAACCCTGAACTTGGCCCTATTCTGACAGACCCAACTCAGGTAAAGATTCTTATGGCTATTAAATAGTTCAGCATTTCCATGAGGCTACGTTGAAAATCCTCGTATTATACACTTAAATGATAAATTACCAATATGTTCGTGCTTTTGATTCGGATCAAAATATGTTAGCCTTTCTTTATTAATATGGTAGCAGTTTTGTACGTGGCTCTGAGCGGAATGATCTGGGTTCAACTGTATAAGCGGTAAAAGCATGTTCACGATAATCTACTCTCACCGACAGCCATAAGGATCGGTTAACTTGCGAACTGATTAAATTCTAAGGTCAGTATCCTAATGACAGGAAGGTCTAATATTTCCAAGGGCCTGATTATACGGTTCGTCGTGAGTTCCTATGGCAGGCATTCGCTATATGGTCCCAAATTAATTACAGGGTAGAGTGAACAATGCGATCTCGACGTTTTTGTACAAAATTATTACTGTTGGCGAACGTAACCTACACCTGGTCTCTACCGGAAATTACAGGCCAGGGAACTGCGTACCGATTCACCACACAGAACGCAAACGGTCGAGAAGGGTGACCGCCCTCTCTCTACGAATGTCGTTAATTTTGTTTAATAACTCCCTCACGAGTTCGTTTTCAAAGCAAATTGTCCCATCTGTGAGCACACAGTTGCAGGAGAAAATGTAAAACTGTAGGCGGCAATGCCCTCTTTGTTATTAGAGAGGCGGCTGCCGGGGTCATCCTATATATTTGCTCTGTGATGATACAATCGACTTTCTTGGTTGGCTACATTATATTGCTTTCACGGTGGGCTGAACTCTGCGATTCCGTTGCCAACTTTAACAGGATTTCGATGCTTCACTTTATGTCTGTCCTGATCGCTTCTGGATTCTGAGATATTTTTCACTCACTTTAAAATCCTAAATGAAACAGACTGAAGTGTATATAGGTACTTCGTCAAAATCGAGCGAATATCTTTATATTATTCGAACACCAAAAGTAATGCACGTCATAAAATCTATGACATCATTGTTTTAACTGCATTGCACAGTACATTCATATACAAAGTTCACAACACGCTTGAATGCAAACCAAGTTGCATATGCAACGCACTAAATATGACGCCATAAGCATCAACAACATGATGGACTCACACTTTCTGATCTGTAAAATAAATAGTAAACACGTGAATTAATTTAAAGAAGATGTTTGAAGTAAATATTGTTGTAGCCCAAAAAACCATGAAGATACTTCTTGCCAATGATTTTATTATTTTAAAAGACTCTTTCTTATTGAAAAGGAGGTGTCCAAATTGCCAATTTGAAAGAACACATGTGTTTTCAACACTGCCATCTGGCGCGCCAGATTTGAACTCGTGGCATATATTTTATGGAAAGATCTGCAGAGGCTAGTGTACACTGGGTGTTCACACACAACTGGGCATAAGCTGGACGGTACTTTGTGGAACATTTTTCAGTAGGCATTAAGAATTAAAAACACCACATAAAAAATCACAAATTACCTTGAGAATATTTCGATATCGATTGTTACGGGCCAAACGAGATTTTTCGTCGACCCGTAACCGGATAGGTGGAAAAAGGCCTGCAGCTTAGCTCAGAGGAATAGGGGGGGTTCGCGGAAATTGCTTACGGGAGAAAATCTTCCTAGTTGTGTACAGAGTGGGTCAAAATTAGTGGGCGTCACCTTCCTGTTTAGAAAGCTTGCATAATTCATGCACACACAAATACAAATTATTCAATAATAAGAGGCAGTAAGTTTTCAAACACATAATCAAACTATTAGAAATGACACAATACAAAAAAACGACAGCAAATGGTGATATCGTAGTTTAATAATACAAACTATTGATTTGAAGAAAAAAACTCGCCGCCGCTGGCGTACGTCATTTACATTTTTCAAACACCTACGTGACCAGTGACGCCAGAGCTTACAGGAAAAACACAGTATATATAAAAAATTGCTCTTTACACTTTGTAGTACAAACAAAGACAATCCGCGACTGCAGGTCGGTTCTTGTTTCAAAAAAAAAGGTTCAATTAAGTTGAATTTTGCAAGTTAGCGCGTAAAAGGTTTCTTTTCACAACCCACAAGAAACCAGTTCTTTACCTTAGCTTCCGATGAATGGGATAGAGAGAGATATAGGCACAATTTCATTCCTAAGATGCGGGAAAATCCGCAGGCATGCCCCTGAAGACTAGATGGAATGGAGTCAACATCAAGGGCCAAAACTTCGATGCGTTCGTCGCACCGACACGGTACTACCAGAGGGACAGGAACTGGGCTCGATATTAATCCGCCAAAGGCGATCAGCAAATTCGCAATGAATTGCCTTTCCAGGGATAAAACTCAGTGTGTTTCTAAAATCCGACACTTGTAGATAGTTCTGTTTTCACCCCACGGTAAAACAGCGAAACGAAAATCACACATGATGAACACCCATCGAAATCCCAAGCCGCCCCTGCAGCACTCTACTTATTTACGGCCCCCCGTAGATGGAATTTGGGAAGTCCGGAGTCAACGAAGTTGGAAGACTGACTGAAGAACTAACGCTGCGCAAACCTGCATTTCCCCCAAAAGATTGCACCATATTACGAAATGTGATGAAATGATTCTAGAGTCATTCGGCACGCGAATTCGCAGAAAGCGTCCCAGGATCAGGCGTCAACAAAACAATATTCGGCAATTTAAGCCAACAAAGGGAAACTATTAAAGGCTTTGCGAAATCCACCAGTCATAACTCAATCTTAAAAGAAAAATAACGAAAACCGCAATCGACATACAAACGGCAATTAAAATCGAATCGGCAATTAAAGTACGACATTAATCCAAATGGAGCGGCAAAATTTAAATGAACATAACATCATATGAATTAACAGCCTGTACATTTTTTTATTCCAGCAATTCTTTTCTACTGCTTCTTTCTAATACACCGAATATTGTAATGTTTTTGTATTGTTACGTGGTGGAAAGTGCTATTTAAGGGTTCCTATGTATCCTGATTTTAATAAATATACATTACTGAACAGGATACATTTATACAAATTTTAGCTTTTTAGATGGTAGAAGTGTAATGCTTTTCAAGACATTTTACTTAATAAGATGTGAAAAAGTATTAATCTCTTTAGTAGTAGAAAAAGATACAAGGGACTAACTAATTCTAATAAACATAATTTTCGGATTATGGTATGAAATATTATATTATATAAAAATACGTTAGTTGTTAGGCTGTGAAAAGTTAAGAGGTTGATGATTTTAAGGGATGAAAAAATGTCCGTATTGTGGTTTTAAATTATTGTTCTGAATAGAATTCTAAAAATAATACTTTCAAGTTTTTACGTTTTCTGGCCTCAATCGAATTCTAACTGCCTACAATATTTGTTATTGTTTAGTATTTTTAATGGCCTGGAACAAACCGACATTGTCCAGTTATCGAAATTCTATAAATAACGGGACCTTCACAAGATTGGTGGATAAATAGATAAAACATAATTTGATTTTTTTTTAATAAATTTGTTGCTGAACACAACATTGTTACACATTTGTATTAATACCACCGTTAGTTTAATACTAAACTGTAAACATTTGTGACATTAAAAATGCATTTGAAAACAATGCTTTTTGTCTGTAATGGATTTGAACATTTGAAATAAACACCTACATTACAACTTCATTCGAAGATTACCAAATTTTTAATCCTTTTCAATATCTTGACGAATTGATTTGAAGGTTTTTTTTTTTATTTTTCTTTCTTTTTTTTTATTAAGGGTCGCTCACTAACTTTCTGACGAGTTTATGTACTGTTATTTGATCAACTGGTGTATTCCGAAAAACGTAAACTTAAATTAATATTGTTGAAAATTAATGTATTTGGGAAACGAACAATACATAAAAAATATTCTTATATAGATACGACTCTTTAATACTTTATACCATAACCTCAATTTTTGCATACCTACCTTCTGCTTTAGCCTTAGAACGTATTAGGAAAAAATCGTACAAGGTTCATGAAAACAAAAAAATATCGGTTTTTTATTATGGAATTCAGCCTTGGTCGAACAATAACAGCAAATATGGCATAAACCAGCTTGCCTATTGCAAATTTTCGGAACGAATTGATTTTGCTTTGCAGGTTTGAATGCTCTATTCTTTTAGATGGTTTCATTCGGTCTTCTTACACATTAACACTGAGTAGTTTGAACATTATGATAAGAGCAGTACATAATGGAATGTGATATCCTACTATCAATGGTGTTCTAGGAGGTCGATGCTTAAACGTGTAGGGAACAACTTCCTATCACTTCTAGATAACTGTATCAGGCTTCATGTTCTGTTGAAGAAAATCAATCGCCTTCGACCTTCAGCATTATATTGCATTTTTACGGACTGTAATATATGAAAGAAGTACGCATTGAAAAGAAAATTAAAAGATATTAAAACTGAAATATGCGTATATGTCAATCAAGCCTGAAATCAATTGTTCGTGTAGGTTTTATTACTTTGCTATAATTGCAAGCTCTGGTGACAAAAAAGAGACATGTTGCTAATTGGTAAAACCGAAAGAGTTTGTGCAGAAAAATGTTAATTTTCAATGATTGTAATAATATTCTTCTTTTATAGCGTCACGGCGCCTTGAGATGGCAATTCATAAAAATTTCAATTATCAGGGAGAGTTGAATTTGATAAGTATGATGTTAACAGTTCACCTAGTAAATAGAAGTTGAAACCTCCTCATATTTATGTGATTCACCTCAAACAGAATGTAAAATATGTTTCTGACATTAAAACAAGATAAGAATTAAAAATTGAATGGTTAACGTCTGCAAATAATTGTTATACCTAAACAGTCAGTTAAGTCTTAACTTTGCTTTAATTTATTTTGTTGATAATGGGGATTTCATACCTGGCTGAATATTAAAATCCAAAGTATACTGTAGCATGGTGTCCGTGACGAAATTGTAGTTTGCAGCTTCAGCAGCTATTTTGTTGCAAAAGGCGAATATTTTATTGCGATGCAATATACATTAATCAGTTTCAAGGGAGATCCCGACCAGGGTGGAAACTTTTACCTTCAAGTTGCTAAGCTATCAGTTCGATACTGGCCAGCTTCAAATAAACAAACTTGTATCCCCGGTTGTAACGCATCCATTGCGATTTGTACACATATATTTGAAGTAACCCAGATTTTATTGAAATTATAATCTCATCAATGCTGCACAACCCTTCTTCTCTTTTTAAAAATATTGCTGCCGTAATACATACTGGGAATTCCATTTCCGTGTTTGAAAATGTAAATTTTATACGCAATTGAATTATGGACGTAGAAGTATTTGCGTCGCAGTTTTATTCAAGATTCTTGTATTTGTTGTTATTGTGACTGTTTAAGGAAGAACACATTTTAAAATTGAACTAGCGGCACCGAATTTCTGTAAGGCTTGCTGCCATTTCGCTAATGTAAATTATATTTTTTTGCAAAGAAAAATGCCAAAATTCAACTTTATCTTTAATACTTAACACCCTGCTGTGAGCTCTGACAGTTAAATATTTAAGGGTTTAATTGCAGTTGTGGGATTTAATAGCACGTGGTTCCTGGCACCAAACTCGTTAAAATGAAAGCACGATATTTTACCCTTTTAATACATCTACAAATAAAAAATGGATAATTAATTACATTTCGTCAGAAAATAATTGGACCTTGCAATATTGGTCGAAAGATGCAAATTCGTCATTATTCTAATAAAAACAGATTTTGAGAAACCGTTTTAAACACTTAAAAAAGCATTGTAATGGAATGAGGCTCATTTAATGTTATATTATCTCCATTATATGTTGGATTTAAGTGTACTTGCATTTACCGCCCATTTCTAGATCTAAGATCTAAGTCATGCTTATGTTAAACCTCAATATAAATAAATCTTGGGAACTAATATTAATTGGTATTAATACTGTAGATCTGGCTATATAGCAACTCGTTGTATTACAAAATATTACCTTGACTATTAGTTGGTATGCTCTGTAGTTTACTTAAAAGAGCCTGAAAACTAACACATTGCCCATCGTCATCCAGCCTCTTGTTTCATCCATTGTTGAACATAGGCAACCCCCAAAAATTTTGATCTATCTATATCACGTGCTATTTTCATTCAATTTGTTGTTGTCCTCTTGATATTGTCTGTCCACCACGTGGATGGTCTTCCTACACTTCGCTTATCAGCTCGTGGTTTCCATTCAACCATGCTTCGTGTTCACCATCCACATCCTTCAGCCTGGCTCAGTTTCATTTTCTTCCCTGTTTATCTTTAATATAGCGCCGATATGGTGGACTTGCCACTGACGTTGATACCCACCTTATTATTGGTTTGCTAGGTTTTCGTTTTTCTTCTGGAGCTCCATCCATCTCTTACTGTTTTCGGTATGCGGTTTCTAAGCTTTCCTACGCGCTCTCGAAAATGTTGCATATCTGGCATATTTGCTGACTTGGTTCTCGGTACCACAGCATTTTTCCTACGATCACCCTAAGCGTTTTCATCTCGGCTGTTCGTACACGCTCCTTTGTCTTGAGTTTTTCTGTCTAAAATGGACCTTAAACACATTTATAAATATTAATTTTGCGCTCGAGAGACATATTTGTTCCTACATTTCCACGTTGGTTTGCTTTCTATAAAATCTGTGAATTGTCTTCGTAATTCTTCGTTTCTCATTCTATTCCTGGGTATTATTCCAATCATTGATCCTTTGCTTTACTCTAGGTATTTCTGCTGTTCTTTGGCTTAGTGTCAGGGTCTCTGTTCCATATGTCAACAGCAGGAGCACACTTTGGTCCAATACTTTCTGATATCTCTTACTGATCCATATCCATATACTGCCCAGCTGAGATTTACTCTTCGCTTTGTTACATTTGTTTGATTATCTTAATCTCGTATCCTAAACTCCTAAGCATACATATTTTTAGTTATTTATTGCCCATGAAGAGGAAAATTCCTAAAATTGTACCGATTTTTAAATGGACAGCAAATACACCCATAAAACTACGAATTAATTGTTCTTTTATTGCACAACATGTGGTTATCGGCACACGTGCAACAGAAACTAATTCAATCATATTCGCTGAATGCAATGTTAATGGGTTGGAAAAACAAGGTCAGCTAGGCGTTATTTATTCAGATTTTTCAATATCATTTGATACTGGAAATTATTTATAGTTTCACGTAGTTTTCATAAATTTGATTTTACAAATAACCTGCTTGGATTCCTTCAATCTTATAACAATAACAAAGAGTTTACTTAAATTATATTTCCTGATGAATGTATTGTATATTCTGCTGCACTGCAAGATTCCTTGGCGCTCTGTTATTTTTAATTTTTATAAACAGTATATAGTATAACTATATGCTGCTGATTTTAAATTGTTCGACTGCAGAATTCATCTTCTTCCAACTTTTATATAGACTTCAGGCCCGTTCTCTCCAATTTATACTGATTCTCTCCATCTCCTCATCGGTCGTTCTGGGGATATTTTTCCTATTGGCGATTTATCTCTGGCGTATTGTAGTACGCGGATTTCCTCCATGTTTTAACGTATTACATTTTTCTACAACGAAATATTATATGTTATGAACACATATAGCCAGTAGTTTTTGTATATAAAATGACATATGATGCTTTATTGCAGAATTGCTATCTAAATTAAAGTATGACTAAAACATGCGATGAGCTATTTTAATTTTGCGTACACTGTTAGTGCAACCATTAATTTGCATTCACCAGTAGTAGTCCATTATATGTAACAAAATGAATGCACATGATGGTGGTAAACGGAAAACGACAACATATTCACAGGAAATTTATTTGCGGAGAAAGCATTAAGGGAAAATATTGAAAATTATATAGTGTTTATTACAAGCCTTTCGTACTGTTATCTATTATTAAAACCTTAATAAAAAATATTGTAAACAAAGGGTTTCAATAAAGACACTATATAATAATGTTAGCCTATTGAATCCCATTGTTGGGCAAAGGCCTCCCCCTCATCGCCATTCGGCTGTCTTTTCTCGCCACTTGGTTCCTACTGCGGTCTCGATTTCGTCTGCCCACCTAGCTCTTGGTCTTCGTCTTTTTTTGGCTCCGTCTCCTGGGTGCAACATTGTTGTCGTAAGGGTCCACCTTCGGTCGGTCATTCTACCCACGTGTCCTGGCCAATTCCAGTTAGGCTCCTCCACTTTTGAACGACGTCTATTGTTCGTGTCCTCTTTCTTATGTCTTTTAGCCTCACTCTATTTGTGAGTTTTATATTGAGCGTGGCTCTCCCCATTCTGGACTGTGTTGCCCTGAGTTTGTTGTTCAGTTTATTGTTTAATGTCCAAGTTTGGACTCCGTATGTCATGGCAGGAATTATGCACATTTAAATACTTTGCTTTTGAGGCTGATTAGGATTTCGTTTTTTAGAATTTTTTTGAGGAACCGCAATTTCTTCCATGCTATATTATCCTTCTTTGCACTTCTCTTTCCATCTTGTTATCGAACATGATCAGTTGTTCTAAGTAGGTTATCTCCTCTTCGTATTTTATTGTGGTGTTCTCTATAATTATGGCTTCAGGATTTCTGTTAGATATTAGTTTCGTCTTTTCAAAGTTGATTGTCAGCCCACTCCCTTGCTGTCCCTTCTTCTAGCATTTTTGTCAAGTATTTCTTGCTCTCTGCTATCAATGTCACCTCGTCTTTAATGCACATATTAGATGATCTTTAGTCGGCATGTTTATGTAACACCCTTGCAATATTTAACAGATCTGCAAATCCCTCCCTGTTCCAGACAGACTGTTTTGTACAAAAGAGCAAGCAAGGCAAACAAAATAATTTTTGTAGTATTGGGCTGCTACATAACCATTTGTATTCGGTGAACCAAGAAATTTTAAACTTAAGATTATATGATTTTCCACTAGCTTTTAAGTCTTTTTTCGCGGAAATTGTTAAACCAACTGTAGGTCGCCCTTGATTTCAAACGTCTATTTTATCTTCTTCCTTCCAATGCCTGAATGACGTCTCTAACAAGCTGCACACTATGTCTTTAATAGGATTCATAGTTCTACTGGTAACTATCTACGTATAAAAGTAAACTTTCCAAAACAGAAACACACACGATACGAGTACAAACGCACAACACAATCAACAATAGTAATAGTTACCAATTAACTATAATTCATAAAGGAACGAATAAAATAAAATGCCGCAATATGAAGTTCTGCGATTGCTTGCGAGTGATCTCTTCACTTGCGCGTTTCACCGTGAGCCAATTCTAGATCGTGACGTAGGCGTTACCATGGCAACGGAGGTATAAGTGCAGAGTTAGAATACGTTTGAGGCCGACTCTTCCCTATGGTTGCAGGTAAGGTTTTTTATGGTCGACGTTCGACGGACTGCATTTAAAATATAAATTTTTGTTTGTTTCCCCTAAGCTTATAGTATCTACGAGTATGTATGCCATAAACGACTCCTAATAGGTGTAATGCCGATAAATAATTTCTTATGTATTTTAAATAAATATTCGCAATTGAATGAAGATTTTAGGTGAAGAGGCACTTCACCTACTTCACTTAGCGAGCCACCACTGCTAGACACTATATGAACATTATGGGGAAGGTAGTCGCATATTGGTTAAATACAAGGATGCTATAGACAGCGGATGCGGCATTACACAGCTATAGGACTTTGTAACGCTAAACCAGAATACAAATGGTGTCCCATTTTTGCTCGTATTAAGTTTAAATTTATAATTTTGTGGCAAAATTTTGTGTCATTAAAATGGTATTTTGTGTGGCATGGGGATGTTACCATTCTTCAAAGAACAAAATCGTTGGTGTCCCTAAGTAGCTTCACAACAGCGTGTGCACGCCGCATCAACTCTATAATATCCTTGGATAAATAGCACAAGACAAAGAATATTGGAACACTCTGAGAGAGGCCTTTGTTCTATAAGTAACGTTGCTTTATTACTTAATAATGTACAAACCTAATTTTTTCGCCAACTTTGTCCCGTGGATATTTCTTCCTATGTATATATTTTTCATATAAATTATTTCCTGGATAATTTGTTGGTAGATTTTTTTTATTGGCTTATTTCAGCATTTCTGACATTTTTCCTCTATACTTTTTTAGTAAATAATTTTCATCTAGATATTTTGTTTCTAGAAATTTTTGCTTAGATATTTTTCTCTTGATTTTCCCCAGATATTTCTTCATCTGATTTTTCCACCTAACTATTTTTCTCAAGTTTACTGCTCATATTTTCGTTCTTGCTCTGGCGCAGTTTTATACTACCATATCTAGGGAAGTATATATCTTAGAATGAGATCAATAAACTTTTGAAACCGTATTATCAGGAAATTGTTTTTGAATCAATCGTGTTGCTAATTAAATGCAAACGCAATTGTTTAATTTTTCATAATGCCTTGACAAAATTATAGTTATTGGTATTATTTTATTATTTATAATTGAAGCAAAGTATGTTTATAAAAGATTAATTATAATAAATAAAACGTATTGCAAGACAAACCAAAGATAAACACGTTTGAAAGTCAACCCGTCTTGTACGTGACTGTACATGGTAAATATAATCAATTTAAAGCATATTTGGATTTCTAACTGGAAGTTTACCTTTTTGTCGTATTATTCCGTATGGGTCCAATTAAACGGTTGGAGTCGTCGCCAAAATATAATCTTGGTTGTAGAATAATACAATGAGATACAAAATCACGAATAGATTCCCGAGGAAGTGCTTCCCAGCGTTGTTAACATTGTTACAAGTTTCGAGATAATCAAATCTCTTTTTTATTTGGCTGGGGGAGGTTTTCCCGGCAAAATCCACCTCCGCTGTAATTTGGAAGTTGAAAAAACTGGCAAGGTGATATTGGAAAAATGAAAACTTGTTTGACTGCCAACAAAGCGGTTGTTAAGAATCTCTCGTGTGGTTATCTTATTCTGAAAGAGACTGCACTGAAAATCTCAAACAGCAATCATAATTAGGGTTACTGTAATTTTACCAGCACAACCCTTATTTAAGCCATTGTACAACTCTTCTTTATCATTCAGAATTATCCCAATTCTGAGAATTTAGTAAAACCACGTCGTAGCTGACAATTAGTCCCGAAGTTGGAAGCCGAAAGCCCAACTCATCCCGGATTACCCTTGAAACAAACAAGAAACTTCAGAATAATCAAGTGGCGGATACGCAACGTAAATGTTAGCGGAAAATTTGAAATTTTTAAATATTCCCAACTTCAGACAATAGATCCAAATTTTTTAATGATGCCTTCCCCGCTAACACGGCATTGTAAAAATATGATTTTATAAATTTTCTCCTTTCTTTTAGGAGTGTTTAATTAAAATTTCTTTGTTCGCTTTAGCCCTCATTTTGTCGGCGGTTCGAACGTGCTCGCGGCGGACGCCCTCCTACACCTTTTAGTATATTATTTAATCCGTTATTCATGGGAAAGTTATTTTCTTTGTTAATTGTGTATCGGCTGAGTGGTTTTCGGTGGGCATGCACACATGTCACTCCGCTAAAAGGGCGACTGCACACAAAAACAGTCTATGCGTGTACAATTCTAATAATATCCAACAATGAGTCATCGGTGTGTTTTAAAATGGTCTGTACCGAGAATTTTAAATACAATTCCTTATCTTTCGACATGATTAAAATTTAAAAAAGCCCTGGCTTGGGCAAAAACGTTGAGTAACAATGGTAAGGGTGGGTAAGGGTCACTAAATCGATATAATTTTATTATGTTCTTGCGTAGAAATGGTACAGTTATCCAAAATCAAATACATTTACTATAACTTGGAAATATGTACGTCTTTGAAATACAAAATTAATAGGAATATGTCAAATTCTTATTATTACAATCATCGATAAGTTGGGATCATATTTTATCCATATTTGGTTTTTTGAGAACAACTTGGAAGTTACGATATATAATCGAACTCGTTTAAGACGAGCACGGATATAATAAGCGTTTACGTCGAAAATGTGTGGATTTGTATTGTTTACTGTAATGTATTATATCCTGCTTACAGCGATCCCTTGTCCGGGAAACCACGAGCAAAAATTAAGATTTTTTAGCATGTCTACCGTGTGTTACTAAGACAAAATGCAAGAAAACATTATTCAAATGACATTAAGGATTGGTTTATACATTTTTCTAGGTTAGGGTCTCTCAGGGACCTCGATGGGGCAGTGTGAATACGCGCTGTCAACTCGAGGTCACGGTAAAAAGCGGTCCGATCGGTCTCGTGGTCGAATTCCGGCTGAAGCGGCCGTATTTCACTTATTTGAGTTTAGGGTGCACATTGCATGAATGGCTAGTATGTAAAGGACGCCCGCACCCACCTGAAGTAATGCGAAAACGGTTCTGGTATGGCGGGGGCGGTAGTGTGAATGTTTAAAAAAGTTTAGGTGTCTCAGTTTGCGCCGCTACTGTATATTAATAAACTCTCACAAGGTTTTACTAAAAAATGTTGCATATTGTCAAGTGGCCACTGGTTATGCCATATTGATTCTAACCAAAAGGTAGTAGTAACAGCATATTACTAAGTTCTGTATTGCGTTTTTTAACGTAGACTCGGAGATTTAAGATTTCAGCCATAAATACTAGGAACGGTCGAAAACTTCTAAAAAAAATAGTTAAACTATCGTAATTAGTACGTACAAATGTGCATCCATATATGCGTTTACTTGTTTTACATTAGGTGAGGCTATTTTACGATTTTATGACGTTTTAAGTAGGAAAATGTATTTTTACTTATAGTAAATATGATATTTAAGTTTTACAACTGCAAAAAGTTTTTTTTTTGGTTTCCGCAAATATATTTAATGACGCTCAGTATTTAGTTGTCTAAATAAATGTCTAGGCGCCATCTTGAACTATTTTTTTAAATGGCAATGAGGGTTGAGGGACACCTCATTTGAAAGGTATTTGAATTATGCGTCTGATCCTTGGACGTCAGCTAAGTTTCTATGCCGTTTTCTACGTTTTTTTCGAAGTTTAGGCGTCCCCCGCACCCCCTTCGGGGATGTTAGAACTGACCGTGGATGCGCCGTACTTATGCGAACAGATTGAACTCGCGACCGACCCGCTGCGATGACATGGACATGTGCTGAACGTCGGTTCGTGTTTCGACTTTGGACGCCCCTGGCGGCCGTACGGTGCGAGCTACGGGAAAGTGCCATAAGAAACAGTTGTTCTCCTCGACGAGGCCAACAACATATCTGGCCCGCAAATCGCAAAATTTTCCGGGTGCCTTCTTTTTTCCATAAACTTGTTATTTTCAATCATCTGTAATTTTTTTCTGGATGAATATTTTTTTTATGAAATTCACGGACTAGACGCAGAATTAAAATACCTTTCAAGTGAGGAGTCACTCGACCCCCATTACTATCTAAAAAAATAGTAAAATTATAATATTTAAATATGGGCTAAAAAGTAGTATTTAGCCTCCCATTAAAGCACATAAAATTTTGTGAAGAAATATCAAGTCGTTCAAAAGTTAGTAGGGGGGAGGTCATTTTACGACCGCACTCTATATTTCTTTTTTTATTCAAATATTTGACGTTATTCAGGATAATTGTAAACATGTGAAAAAACCTTCAACCACATATAGCTGAGGATATTTAACCTATGAATCATCTTGTAATTGTTTTTTATTTGGATCATTATGAAGATATGGCGCTTCAATGTTCATCTATGTTCATTTACTAAAATGTAAATAATTTTCTTGTACAATTTTGATAAACTTCGATACTTTGGAAAGCTAACAGTCCAAACTTAATTACCAGTTGTAGGAAAAAGCACAGTAATGTGTGAAAAGTGGATGAAATCTGACCCAGGAATGAAAGATTTGATGTAAAAATATGTAAATTAGGTGTATGGATTTAAATTTTCATTTCTATTCAAAACTCTGTTAAATAGCTCTTTCAATAAAAAATTTTCGAAAAAATTGGGAACCTGTTTTTGGAAAACAAAATACTAGTTCAGATTATGCAAAAGACTCAGGTTAACGATCTCGTTTACGAATTTTTAAATGAAACGTTTCATTTCTTTGTTATTTCAAGCACTTTCACACTCAATTGTATACACTTATACAGGGTATATCAGAAATAGGTACAAATATTAAATCCGATAGTAGACTACAATATATACAAACTAGAAAAAACATTTCTTTGGCAATGGGACCCTTAAGATATGAGAAAATAATAATTGAAAGTTGACCCAAAATTGTTTGAGTACCGCCGGATAATAACAGAAATTTGAGTTCAAATACGTTATGCAAAGGAGAGTAAGATAGAGGTGCGAAAAATTTCTTATCACCTGCCACAAACCAATACTATTAGGTAGATCACTAATTTCTATTCAGTCTGTTGTTGTTATCACAAGCCGGACTAGTTTTTACGTGTTTGCCACTTTGGATTTACTTTACAAGTAGGTAATAACCTTCGACAGCTTTTTTATGTATCATCAGCAGTTCTCAAACATAATTTTATTTTATTTTTTAATTCAAAAAAATAAACTCAAAAAGTTTTGAAAAACGAATAGTACCATTGAATTCTACTTGAGCCAATCTATTACGGGTTTAAATATTTGTACCTATTGCTGATAAACCCTGTTATTTCTAGAAGATGAAATTAAACTTGGACTGTTGGCTTTCCAAAGCAACAAAGTTTTACACAATCGGACAAGAAATAAAAAAATTGTTTACATTTTAGTGAATTGATGTAAAAATACTTCAAAGCTCCATATATCTGTAACAGTTGCGAATTAAAAAAATTACTCGTGATTTAGAGGTTAAATAACCCCAGTTATAGGTACGTGGTTAAAATTTTTCGCACATGTTTAAAATCACCCTGTATACTCAATGATTATTATCATTTTTAATGAAATTGTTCGAATTCATTTTACATTTGAAAACGAGCGTTATAAAAAAAAGAATTCTGAGTTTTTTTCTTTTACCACCAGATACTTTTGGGACCTCTGGTTGAGAATCTCTTATGTCCGAATAATCGATATTTATTGATTCTAGTAAATCTTCCGATTCCGTTACATCTCCTGACTAGCTCGTTATGTTATAATTAGAAATTAAGTTTTGAAATCATAAAATAAATAAGAAACGTTGTTTAGGATAGATGTTTTTATAGGGCGCTTGAATTGAAAAAGTTCTTTTAGGAAATACTAAAACTTTGGCTTGTTTCTCAATTTTTTAGTTTTACCTTTGCAATGGAATGCATTTAGAATATAAAATTTGCAACAATTTAGTATTTATTTATGTTTAATGAATTTAATTGCACGTAAATGATTTCTAAATTAATATAATTATACTGTTTGTGTCTTATCAAGTAATTGATGTCGCTTCTATTTTAATTTGGAAACTTATAGTAGTTAATTTTTTTCCTATGAAAATGGTAATTGCAAGTTTATCAAAATTATATCTGCGATATAAAAATAAT